>JBBJLS010037992.1:0-14086 GCA_037577275.1 Bryconaethiops microstoma
CACACACACACACACACACACACACACACACACACACACACACACACACACACACACACACACACACACACATACGCGTACACATATGCATACAAAAGGAAAAAAAAAAAAAGGTTCTTCCTCACCAAACTCATCCAACCATGTCTTTATGGACCTTGCTTTGTGCACTGGGACACAGTCATGCTGGAATAGAAAACAACCATGTGTCCACAAAGTTGGAAGCATGGCATTGTCCAAAATGTCTTGGTATGCTGATGCATTAAGATTGCCCTTCACTGGAAGTTAGAGGCCTAGCCCAACCCTGAAAAACAGGTGTGTCCCAATACTTTTGGCTACATAGTGTTGAAATGTCTTGACTGATTGACTACATTTGCGGGAACTATAGAAAATCAGTGTGATTGCGGAAGCAGAGGTAATTATGTTATGGGTGAATTTTGGGGAGACATCTCCTCTGAGGTTGTTTAAGTTACTGGGAAAATTCCAAGGTGCTGAACAGAATTTTTCTCTGATACTCTGAGCTGTTTATCTCTGCACCCAATCCCCTCACCTTCGCGCCCCAACTGGGCCCCCACTTCTCATCCGTGCATGCCAAAAAGATTTGTGAGCACTTCAAGGCAATCACACTTCACATTTTCTCAGAGAAATACATTCCTATTTCACTTCATTTTCTTCGTCAATCTACAGTACTCACCACGTCAGATTTAGATGTGAATTTCTGCGTTTGCAGACTCTCGATGGCCATCCACTTGACCGGCAACTTGGCCTTCCTGTGGTCCTGAATGCTGTAATACTCTTTATCAAACACGTCACGCGCCATGCCAAAGTCTGCCACCTTCACTGTGTACGATTCGTCAAGCCTGCAGGTCACAGTTATAAATGACTGCAAATGACAAAACAATACAATAAACCACAATAATCTGCATAATGCACAGTACCATACAAAAGTCTCAGACACCTGAGAAATTATATTTGAAACCTGTTTAGCTGAGCAGTATACACTTTTAAAAGCTAATATTAAAATATATACAAATGATAATACACTAAACAGTGATTTTATGTATGTCTGTGTCTTTGCGGATGGTTGGGAGTGGGGGGGTCTTCCTCTGACGCCTACAATATTACAGTCTGCAGTATTTCACTGCAATATTACAGTCTTCAAACCAACTGCTGTCTAAGGTATTAAATAATTTGAAATGGCGTTAAATAATAAAAACAAATGTTAATATAATGTGTTTTAGACTCACATGCAGTTGCGGGCGGCCAAGTCCCTGTGAACAAACTTTTTTATTACTAAATATTCCATCCCCTTAGCAACCTGAAGTCCAAAGCCAATCAGGTCCTTCACTGTGGGGTTCTGAAGGAACAAAAGTAAAATGTGAAGAACTAAAACTGGTCAAGGAAATCACAGTCCTGACTGTCCGGATACAAATATGCCATTTACAGTTCAGTCTGTGGATTCTGTTTCTCTCTCACTGAATATTATCGAAACATTTTAAACAAGAATCAGTTTTCAAAATTTCAACCCACATTATGCAAACAAAATGACTGTTTTTTTTTCTAATTTTCTATTGCTTTTCTATTCTTTTTTTCTTTTGTCCAAATTTTTTTTTACTGTTGCTGCACATGGAAAGATGTCACCAGAATTTTAGTTGAACGAAAGAACAATAAACTCTCTTATTTATTAAATAAACTTTATTACTTTATATATGCAACCATGAAAATGATTTGCATTTGCAGTTATATTTCATAACTGAGTAAATATTCTATACAGAAAACAGTACTGCACATTTTAAGACATAAGTTCATTTGCTGAATTTAATTTATATCAAAAAACAAAAACATAACTTTGCCTGTACAAGTTTCGGGCACATTTTATAATTTTGTGTTTTCTGTGTTAAACTCAGCAAATAAATAGAAATTCTGCACTACACATTCTTACGTATGTGTAAAACAAAACTTTTAAAATATTATATACGAAAGTATAAATAAACGTTTTTGGAAAACCCGAGATTTTCTACATTTGTATGTTACTCACTTAATATGTACTAAAAATATACCCAGTGTTCTTTACTAACAAACAAATAGTATGTTCAGTATGTTTACCACTGGAGTCTTTATTAGCCAGAAAATGTCATATTTGTTATTCACCACTACTAACCTACAAAAAGCCACCTAATTATTATTATTATGATGTGGATCAGTTAACGAGTATATTTAAAGTTAACAGACAGTCTAGAATTTGACTATGCATCACCACACAACCAGTTAATAGGATGTCAGACATGCACTGTTACAGATTATTTCATCTTATAGAGGAAACTTGTTTTATTGGACATATCATTTATAGATGTTCAATCAACAACTTTCCTGTGTTAAACAGAAATAAAAACCTGCAATTTATGAAATAAATGGGGTGGTAACAACCTGTGGTGTGCAAAAACCTTTGACTGGTAGTGTATATTAGTTTTTGGATTGTGTGTAGCTCATTGAAATAAGCAGGGAATTCAATAAAAAGTAACAAAAAAATGCTTGAACCTGTTTATGCAGAATGTAAACATGATTCTTTGTGAATTACTAGGTATGTCAACTGAATGTACAGCCAAATAACAGTAATAACTCTAATACACTAACAGATTGTTAGAGCTGCCAGGAGGCCTGAATAATAATTGTTGCACAGTCTGGACACCAACCCTGTTCTCACAGCGGATAAAGTGTCGCAGGTCTCCATGCTTCATGTACGGCAGAACCACCAGGGGGAGGCCTTCCTCCGGCAGCAGCACACCCAGCAACGACAGAACATTACTGTGGTGAAAGCCCTTCATGAGAATTCCCTCCTTCAAAAACTGCTCCACCTCCTCCACATCTGTTATTCCTGAAAAAGAGGAAAATTCATTGATAAATCTTGAGGCAGAAAGACAGACAGAGACAGACATGGAAAAGGTGGCGTTTTCGGCAGACCACCTAAGTAAGGGAAGCTGAACTGCAGATGAACTGAGTATTCTGGTGTTTGGTTAAATTAGAAATCACTAAACATTTGTCGTGTTTTGACTCACTGTTGAGGGACTTCACAGCACAGTGAATCTCTCTGTTGTTGTGGTCGGTGAGATAACCATGATAAACTGTCCCAAAGTGGCCTGCAAAGGAAATCATGGGTTAGCAGGTGCTCATTTTATTCAACCGCTGCTGGACATAATACAGTGCTGAGTGTCTTTAAAGAAAACAACCACATTTTTGGCAAGAAAATGTATTATAAAGGCAAAAGGTTGGCAGAGCACAACCGTAAAACTGCTACTGCCAAATCACCTACTGTGATGTGAGGGTCAAGGCAAGCAGGATGTAATCACAGCATCCAAAAGGTTTAAGGCCAAGTAACAAGAACAAATAACAAATATAAAAAAATGGGGTCTGTGGTGCACGAAAATGCAAGAAAATACAAGAATATGACATGGTCCAAGGGACAAGAAGAACAGGACTACCGCATTAACCAAAGGGAAAATAAACAGAAGAAAACCATCACAACTCGGAATTACATACTCAGAGTTTTACAAAGAACAGATTTACAAAATGTTTAAGGTCAAATCACCAACTTTTGTGATATCTTTGTCTGCACCCAATTACCTTATGGTCCTACTTGCTCCCTCCACTCCTCCAAGGAACATTACCTGGCTCTGCCATCCCTGCACACAAGGTAAATGAGCTCCCTAAGCCAACCAGAGCAGAATCCCTCTCTAACTTCAAAAATCTCCTGAAGACTCATCTGTTCAGACAACATCTTCTCTCCTGATGCATTTTCTTGCACTACTCCTACATAGGTTCTCACATTGTCCTCTGTGAGATTCTCACATCTCCTCTGGTTCTCACATCGTCCTGAAACTTGAATGTGTCCTCTTATTGTAAGTCACTTTTAGTGTCTGCTAAAAGGATTGTAATATGTTGTAATGTAATACAAAGAATCCACAAACACAGACTGTAACAGGCATATAAATATACACTTGCTTAGTAAGCTGAAACACCTGAGCAGGGGCGGAGTCAGGATCTAGGCACAGGTGAACAGGATAACAAGGGGGTGGGGCTAAAGGCAGGTCCAAGACCAAAATGTACCCACATGAATAGACACAAACCATGGCACATGGAGAATGTAAACAACATAGACAAGTAAGCAAAGGGAAAACAGAAAACCTACAAAAACCTGTAACACCGCTATTGTTTCTACATTAATGTACACTAATGGTGACACTTCATTTTAGGAGTCTCCTGTATTCTACATAGGTTTAAACTGTTAAACAATCTAGCAACACTCTTGATTTCCATTACATTAGGGTTATAATACATTTTAGAACTTAGGTTAAGGATAGGGTCAGGTTTACGTTTACATTTCATAGAATCTGGTATGTTTAGTTAAATTTAAGTTAAAGACAAGCATCTAAAATGGTGTTATTGTTGCACATCACAATGTTTTACCACTTTTTATCCATTTGCAGATATTTTATCCTGTTGTACATTAGAAAACTGTAAATAAAAATGTCAAAAACAAGTTTCCTTTATAAGATGAATAAATCTGTAACAGTGCATGTCTGACATCCTATTAACTGATAGTGAGGTGATACAGAGTCAATTTCTAGACTGTCCTTTAGCTTTAAATGTACTACTTAACTGTTTTATCACTTAAATATCAAACACTTGTCTGGTGATCTACATTTCTGTGCTAATAAAGGAAATCAAATGGTGAACATACTGTAAATGTTAGCAAATAATATTGCATGTATTTTTAGTAAATATTAAGTGAGTAACGTGCAAATGTAGAAAATCAGTGCACACGTTTGACTACTACTACCACTACCAACAACAACAACAACAATAATAATAATACACTGCATATGTATTTCAGTGTAACTATTCTGACGGGTTGTCACCTTTCCCAATGATCTGGTGGTGCTGGATGTTGAGCATGGCCGCTGGGATCAGAACGTCCTTCACCTCCTCCAGGAGCTCTGGCCGAAAGCTGGTAATGTAAATTTTCTCAGGTGGCATGAGGGGCGTCAGGGTCGGATCCAGAGTGCTTGCATAGGCCAGGCCAGGAAACGCTACCGCTCCAGAGGCCACTGTGGTCGTACTGAGAGAAACCTCTAATATGACAAAGAATCAGAATCAGAAAACTTGATCCCGGAGAAAATTGTTTATGTTACAACTGACGTACAGAGATACAGAGACAAGAACAATATAAAATACAACTCTCCAGATACTCTTTACTTTTGTTCATTTCGTGTAGGTAATAACCTAAGTGGTGATACTGCACGTGATAAGACAATTGCACATAAGTAGTGACGTGAGTAGTTACATAAGTAATGATATTAAGTAATGATATTGCACATGATAAGACTAAAGCAAGAGCTACTACATGTCCAAAAGTATCCGGACACCTGTTGTAACAAGTTTAGATACTTCAGTGTGCACCAGACCTCACCTCGTCTGTAATCTCCAACAGGCTGAAGCTCTGCAGTGCCGTTGCCTGAGAGACTGTGATTCCGGGAATAGTGGGACAGCCGGGTTTCAGCCAGAGTATCTGTAGATTATTACAAGACTTCTTTTTGTTTAATCTTATTCCAAACATCTGTATTACTCAATATGTTCAGTATTGCTTGAACATTTATACAAACACCTGTAGTAGTTTTAAAAAGTAGGAATCCAAACAGGTTTTAGGCCCATAATGTGTTTTAAATGCAGTGATTCCAATTTAGTTTTGTAGTCAATATGTAAAACTTCATTGCTATGTATACTTTAGCAAAATACCTTGATAAATAAGACTGCATTAAATTAATCAAATAATGATGCATAACTCATGAAGTCAACAAATAATCATAATACAGTAAATGAAAGTTGAATAAGTATGTGGTACACGTGAATAAAGTGTTTGTTTTGTATAGCAGTAATCAATGCACCTGCAGGGAAACCAATCAACATAATAGAATTTTTAGAAATAAAGTCAATACAAGATATGAAATATCGATTCTGTTATTTTCCAGCTTTAGCTCTTGTTTGTACTAAAGTGGAATTCTTCCAAAAACTCATGTACTGACTTTTTGATTTGGAGGTATTTATTATTCATTATTTCTACATGAATAAAATATGTTGTGCTTTAGTTTACATACATTTGTCAGTGTTGTGTTAATACAATTTATATGAAAATAGTACCTCCAAATCATAAATTCAGTGCATGAATAAAATATACTGCATCAACACATTTTGTGCTTTAGTTTACAAATATAAACTATTGATGTGAGTGACTACTGGTATCTTCCTCACCTTTTTTCTTCTTTTTCAGATGTTTCATGCTGATGAAGGCCAGCACTGCTCCGACCACCAGAGCTGCCAAAATGCCGAGGACGATGCCCACCATGTAGTGATTACTGACCAGCCGAACAGTGCCCACATTGTGGACGTGGCCGTTGACTGTAATCTGACAGAGAAGATTGTTTTAGCCTGACAAACATACAGGAGCCTGATGATTGATAGCTCAAAAAAGTATCAATAATTATCCATTGTGCTGAATCAGGTTAGAGGGCTGCGTTTATTAATATTAATGGAAATCCAGTTGATAAATCACTGATAATATTTATCATATAAACATAATTTATAAGAAGTTGACTGTTTACTTCAGTTTATGAAACCTAATCATGTAAATTAAGCAACTCACTGTTTAACTAAAATTATTAAATTTTAATTATTGAAAATATTAATACTGATAACTGGTATCAGCTAAATACACATTTTTAGCTCCCTAAATATGGGATGGGACCTTGTTTATTTGTACGCTTTAAGCCATGTTATTACAAGAAAACTTTAGAAATACATAAGACAAATGTAACTGACTGGTTTTGTAGTGTAATATAAATGCAGTAGAGATTCGCCACATCCTTTCCATCAATTTTTGGAACGTTTTGCTTTTCTTTGGAATGGATATAATTTTATTGCAATTTGGCAGAATGCTAAGGATCATTATCCTGTTGAAGAATGAAATTTTGTCCAATGAAACATAAACCAGAAGGAACTGTGTGACATTATTGATGCTTTTTTCCCCATGATCAACACGAAGTGAATGTCAGTGCACTAAAGACAGACCTCATAACAGTTTGAGCCTATGTGGTTAAATAATGTATTTCTACAGACCATAAAATATGGAAAAGTATCAAGTTACATTTGTTTTAAGTACATTTGTTTTAAGTATTGAAAAAGCGGCATATCATTTATTTTTCAAACTACAGTATAGTGTGCATTATATAGTTCTAATACTTTACACCTAATGAATTAAGTTCCTAGAAATCCTGATTCTAGCATGAGGGTCTGACCTTCACTGGTAAGCCCTCATTAAGGATGGTGAGGTTTTTTGGGATTCTGCAGGTGATTTCATTATCTAGAACCTTCGCACCACAGTCCACTCCTCCGACCGTCATGGTGATCTTCATGCAGGAGTTCACCAAGTTCAGCTTCTGGTGCTGTCGATCATAAAGTGCAGCCAAAAAACATCAATTATCAACAAAAAAAAGTATTGTGGGATGAGTTTCCCAAGTTACAGATTAAGCCTAATCCTGGACTAAATGATTTTAATCCTTGTCTAACCCGAGCTGCTCAACGACAGGGCTGAAAGTGGGCTGCAGCCGAGCTGACTGTCACTGCTTTCTGATTGGTTAAAAAAAGGTTTTCATGACAACATATGGACTTGGAAAGAGGCCACTATTTTTTTCTTTTTTGCCATCTGGGCAAAAAAACAACAACAATGGAGATACAATCTAATAGCTGGGAAGTTGACAACATCTGTTTGGGCTGAAGATAAATTTCTGTAAGAAACACAAAGGTGTTCCAGAACACCAATAACAAGTTAGCTGGATTAGGTTTTCATCACAAAGTTTACAAATGCAGAGAAAAAGTTTAAAAAAATTTTTTTTAAAAGATGCGCCACAGATGCGATTTTGGTTAGACAACCGACCATAAACTGTGGGGTAGACACAGTGATACAACGGAAGATCAAAGATACACTGGAAAATCAAAGTGTGGTACAATTTCTGTGCATCGCTGTACAGTTCAAGTACAGCATGGTTCCTGTATATCAACGGAAAAAGGGCCTTTACTTTGCAGTCATGTGAAACGCTTTGGTGAAACGGTCAAAGTAAGGTCAAAAGGTGAACACTAATCATCTGTAACAGCGGAAGTGCCCACTCACGTGTAAGGAGACCTCGTCGAAGCCGGGGTAGAGCTGGAGGATGTGTCCATCAGTCTCGAAGGGGATTGGCCTGCCGTAGGGATGGTAGGAGAAGTCCTGCTTCCACAGGCCCAGAGCTCCATCCATGTCAAACGACAGCTCCCCCTCCTCCGTCTCATCTCTGTGGAACACAGGCGTCAGACACTCCATACGAGTCGCCCTGGCCTTTCCTCTGCACTCCTGGAGAGAAGAACAACAGTAAGATGAGCAACGTGTTAAAGATTTTATCAGTTAAGGCATGTGGTTAGAAAACAAGATAGATTCAATGTAACATGATGTTAAGTAGAGATTTTATAAAATAAATTTCACCATGACATATATTTTATAACGTTATAAAAACAACATACAGAAACAATAAATAATTTTTAAGTATTAATATGAACTGCAATTAACAATTTAGTAAGACAGTCAGTTAATTTCCCAATAAAATATATATATATATATATATTAGAGCATTTTTTAAGCTGAGAAACTGAGATCAAAATGTAGGTTGATGAACATTATATAAAGGGAATGACTGGATGATCTTACAGTAGAAACAGGTTTCAGGTGGCTTTCTTTGGGTTTGAAGTGGATGATGGTTCTGTAGACAGAGTCCAGATTCTTTCCTTCAATGGTGATCAGCGACCCACTACACATCAAAGGCAGAAAAGTGGGACATAAACATCAGAAGTGAAGAATTTTGTGGGATGAACGTCCAGACAAAGATGAACTTTGAAATGATGTGGTGAACACAGATTTCCCATTATTTATAAATTCCCAGAACAATGTGTAAACCATGTCTGGACGTCTAGCCCTCTTTTTAGAAAATCTCCAGCTCTGTTGTTGGTCTGGGATCATTCGGATGGTGTACATTCCCAAACTGAACTCCTTTTCAAATACCCCTAAAAATGCAAGCCATAGCTTAGTCTTTTGTTTAAACAATATGATACCAAATCAGAATCAGAAAACTGTATTGATCCCGGAGGAAATTGAAATAAAAATATATGTCGAAATGAAAGTCAAAATAAAACTACCCAGAAATACACTAAGTGTTCTCCAAAATAATCCAAAGAGTGTGAATTTAACTTTGACAAAATGACGAGGCTCTGAACAAATAAATACAGTTAAAAGGGACACAGTATTTCACTCTGAATAGCTGCTAATAACCATAACAAAAGAATCTAACTGGTTCCCTCCTCGATTTCAGGGCAGTTTGAAATGCTCCACTCTAAGAAAACTTGCCAAGATCCATAAGCGATCACAGTGGTGATAATAGAAACCAGACATTGGTTTAAAAGCATCTAAAAACATCTCTTACAGATACAACAGAATGTATTCCATGAATCAGGTATGAATCTCTGGAGGATGTGGAGGTCTGACGCCTGAAACATTCTTTTGTGAAGCTTTTCGCCTAAATCCACTCACTCCCGAGAAATACATACACCAGATTTTCTACATTTGCATGTTACTTTATATTTACTGAAAATATGTTCTTTGCTAAGAGATAAATGTACCAGTATTTTGGCCATTTAAATCTTTATTAGCCAGAAAATGCCCTATTTTTATTTTGCAATACTGACCTACAAAAAGCCACCTAATATAATTATAATTATGATGCGGATCACCAGCCAAATGTTAGATATTAAACAAGCTATTAAGTGATGAAAGAGTTAAGGAGTGCATTTAAAGTTAACGAACCGTCTAGAATTTGATTCTGCACCACCACACAACCAGTTAAGAGGAGTCAGACCTGCACTGTACCATTTTATACAGGAAACTTGTTTCATTTTCATTTATAATTGTTCACTCAACAACTTTCCAGTGTTTAATAAGAATATCTGCAGTTTATGGAATAAATGGATAAATGGTAAAGCAAACTGCAGTGTTGGTGGACTAAACTGCAGTAGGTAGAGCGGATGGTCATTTTCATGCCGTACCTGTCAAAGCTACAGTCGGGCAGAACAGAGAGGATTTCAGGCGTCTGCTTGTAGCGAAACACTCTGGTGGTGATAACTCGTGCCTTATCGATATAGACCTGCAGCACCACGTCCTTTACTTCAGTGACCGGCTGGGATAAACACACGATAGAGGACAAGTTCCCTCGCACTACTGACACACTGCATGAGAAAGGACAGAATAACATGTCTTCAGGAACAAGAGACATATGACAAGTTGTACATATGTGGTAATACAGTTATAAACATCATGGTACCTCACTGTAACTCTCTACCTCACTGTACTTCACTGTAACTGTACAGTGAAGTACAGTGAGGTACAGTGAGGTAACTCTGTACCTCACTGTAACTCTCTACCTCACTGTACTTCACTGTAACTGTACTCTGTACTCTGTAAGGTAACTCTGTACCTCACTGTAACACTCTACCTCACTGCAGCTCTGTACCTCACCGTAACTCTGTACCTCACTGTAACTCTGTACCTCACTGTAATTCTGTACCTCACTGTAATTCTGTACCTCACTGTAACTCTGTACATCACTGTACCTCACTGTAACCCTGTACCTCACTGTAACTCTGTACCTCACTGTAACTCTGTACCTCACTGTAATTCTGTACCTCACTGTAACTCTGTACATCACTGTACCTCACTGTAACTCTGTAACTCACTGTACCTCACTGTAACTCTGTGCCTCTTTGTACCTCACTGTAACAATGTACCTAACTGTAACTCTGTACCTCATTGTAACTCTGTACCTCGCTGAACCTCACTATAACTCTCTACCTCACTGTACCTCACTATAACTCTACCTCACTGTAACTCCCTCCAACTGTATCTCACTAATGTTATCATACACTAACCCCCCGGTTTTATGCGGATCAGGAGTCGCGGATTAAGTCTGAGAACCTAACTGATAGTTTTACGTGAAAATCTCCAAAATAACGAGGAACCTGTAACTATTCTCCGCAATTTTTTTTTGTTTGTTGCTTTTTTCGTGGAAATATTTTTTGTTACGCATTTTACTTCTAAATTATTAAGAAAAATACAATTTACTAATTTTGTAACATGAATATAAACGTAAATTCAGCTACATTTCCATATAAAATATAACTGTATAAATATAGAAAACGTGTCTTGAAATGGTAAAATACTGCTGTACTTAGAGGCGGGAGGTTACAAAGTAGCCAGTCCAAGAACGTTATTTATTTCTCCTGGCTGCTGATTGGGAGCATGTCATGCTCGCTGTACTTAGAGTATCCAATCCGAGAACGTTATGTAATGCACAGGCAAGCCTGCTGTACAAGGTTGCTCTTTCCCTCGTATTTTAGTGTTTTAAACACCCCCCCCCCCTTGGAATTTCAGCTCTCTTGTTCGACACAACATACGATTAGAAATGAAGCTTCCTGTGACATGTGAAGCCTCCACTGTCGACCCAAAGAAGCTCCAACTAAGGGCTTACTTTTGTATAACACAGTGTTTTATCAGCAAAGTGCTTATGACACACTAGTGCAGCAATCAGTTTCTGAAAGTTAATTGAATTTGATTTGCCCACCGTTGGACTGGACAGCTCTCTCCATCCAGAGTGACCTTGCGGTTCTTCCCTGAGTGCAGGTACGGTCCAGTTATGGTAATCAGAGTTCCTCCATTCACCGGCCCGTAATCTGGCTGCACTTCAGTGATGTTTGGCTGCTGAGAAATCAATACAATAAAACTAAGTGACTATTACATGTAATATGCACATTTTCACATGCCCAAGTCCAAGATTCATTATCTTTTAATTATTTTTCACTCAAACAAGTGAAAAAAATGTGTGGAAAGGTTCTAAAAGTTCGGTCCATACAAAATTTGTGGAAAACCAGACAATTTATGATCTGAATCAGATCTGTAGTATAATTATACATATTTATAATTGTTGCTGTAATTATATATCCTTAGTTATTGTAAAAATATATAATGGCATACATGTATGTATATATCAGAATCTGAGATATCTATCTATATACATACATACACATATATATATATATATATATATTCATATATCTATGAGAGAGAGAGAGATATGTATATGTGTGTGTGTATGTATGTATATACACATAAATGGTATACTGTCACGTTGTGCCGTGCTCGGGGAGTGAGGTGAGGCGCAGATGCAAGTTCCTTTGATGGATTTCATTATAAAAGATACAGACTCTATACATAACAGAAAGCAAAAAGGCACAAGGGCCTAACAAAAGCACACTAAACAGAAAACACACAAGGAATGGGTAGCGTGAGGGTAATTTTGAGGGTTGACCAGCAACTGAATACAAAACTCTTGGAACTAAAATACAAAACATACTCAGACATAAACCAATCATATAACACAATCACTTTAAGTAAACAAACACCAGCTGTGACCAGTACTCATACAAGACAGTGTAATATCAAAATAAGAGTCCTATATACAAAAACTACAACAACAGTGGCCTCTACCAGCCACTGGCCAATATATGACACATACATGCATAATAGCATACATATTATATCTATAGTCTGTATACAATTACTGTATAGTCTCCCTGTTGTGCCCCCACACCACACACATATTTTTATATTTTTATTAGGGGTGTCATGCGATTAAAAATATTAATCTAATTAATTACAAGCTCTGTGATTAATAAATGCTGTAAAAGTATTTTAAAAATTTAAATGAATTTTAGCATATGAGTGAATGAATAATCAACATAGTTCAGGTCTTCTGAAGATTTATGCTGCCTTGTTAAAATGCTACCTTTAAGTTTATACAGTTTATAGTCAGTTTATAACACCAATAATGATGAGAAATAGGCAAATAATATGCATGATCAGAGATATGTTTTATTTAAATGAGAAGAGCCCAGACAGATAGAGAGATCTTAGAGGTGCATAGAGCCAGTTTATCCAGTCAGGTTAAACTTCAGATCTACAGCTTGTAGTGATTCTGCACAGTGCTGGTGTTTCCTAGCTTCAGATAGCGTTCTACAAACTGCAGAAAAAAGGAACTTTAGAATCAGAATCAGAAAACTGCTTATGTAATGACTACAAAGACACAGACCGAAAGTAACAATTAAAAGAGGTTTTAAGATATTAGTTACCGTAAACTAGTGCAAGATAAGACAGACTTAACTAATGCTAAGTTAAGAATCCCAAGACTGTGGAACTGCACATCCGCAGTAGGGCCCGGTAGCACATCTCGATGGGTAGCATGTTTCGACAGAACACCGGACCGGGTTAAAGTCATGTGGTGCAATTAATCAGCATTATTTTTATATATATATATATATATATATTCGGGAGGTATATCGTTGCACAATACCCATTGAAATTTTCTCAACATGCAGTAGGCCTATAACTTTACAATATTTCATGGATACAAGCCAAGACAATCAGTCTGTAGCCTGCATGACACACACGCACACAATTAACAATTTTTAATAATCCGATATCCTATAGTATTCGTAAAGCAAATAGGTTGCATTGGCTAAAGTTGTATGGATGCACATTGTTTTTATAACAAGGAGAGGCAAAGTTGTACATTACAGTGCAGACACGACAACAACTGGTACCAATCTGGCGCACTTACAAGAGCAATCGACAGAATAAATGTCAGGTACAGCCTATTGGCATCGGCACGCAATCAGTGCACTTGCAAATGAGAGACTGCAGTATGATAACCAAGCGTGTGACATCATTTTAGCCATCCATCTACAGCAAATACGATCAGACCGATTTGAACACATGCACAAAGCAAACTTAAAGCAAACTCAAGTTAAAAAAGCACCATGGCGGATGCTGACACACAAACACACACACACACACACACACACACACACACACACACACACACACACACACACACACACACACACA
>JBBJLS010038003.1:0-14085 GCA_037577275.1 Bryconaethiops microstoma
AGAACCACTTAACTAAGTAAAAAGAAACAATAGTCCATCATTACCTTATTACAAAACATATTCTGGTTTGTTTAACTTTTTTTTCACTGCATAATTCCATGTGTTCCTTCATCATTTTGTTTGTTTTCCATATTAATCTACAATGTAGAAAATAATAAAAACAGAAAAAACATTGAATGAGAAGGTGTTTCCAAACTTTTGACTCGTAGTGTATTTTGAAGCCATGTGAAAGATCATATTGTTAAGGTCAGGTACAATCCATCACTTTCTCTACCACATTAGTGTGATTTCATCAAAACAACAGTTGATATCCTCTGTAGTGCACTTCGGTATACCTTTTTGATTGGTTGATCGGGGGTTTAAAAACTTTACTTTTGTAGTTGAGGCTCTGTAATATATGGGGAGAGAGAGAGTATGGACGGTTGAGTCACTTTTAATATGTGTGTCGGAGAGAGGGTCTGTGACGTCACTCCTATGGAGGCAGGAAATGAGAAAAAAACAGATAAACAAAGGCAGAAAACCAAATGCACAGCAAAAAACACAGCAGACTCATAAACAGATTTCAGGACACTAAAGCTCAGGTCAGTTACAAAAAAAAGACTGTAACGTCCCTAGTCACACTGCAAAAACTCCTGATCTAACTAAGACTTGCAATCTTATATTATAGCCTAAAAGTCTTCTTGATCTTGTTTTGAGAATAATATACTATACAAGAGCAGATTTGTAAGATTATTAAGATTGTTTTAAGATATTTTCTAAGTAAGATATTTACATTTGGCAAGAAATCTTACCAAATGTAAATAACTTACTGCACTGGCAGATAATTTCACTTGTTTCTAGTCTAAATATCTTACTGCACTGGCAGGAAAAAATATCTTAAAACAATCTTAATAATCCTACAAATCTGCTCTTGTATAGTATATTATTCTCAAAACAAGATAAAAAAGACTTTTAGGCTAGAAATAAGATTGCAAGTCTTGGTTAGATCAGGAGTTTTTGCAGTGTTTCTGTGATGTCATAAAAAACAGCATCGGAAGTTTATCTTTTAGAATTTGGAAAAAATCTTAAATTGTAAAAAACAAACAAACTGTAATTCATAGTCTTTCATTATGTCTTTGCTCAGTGACTGAAAATGGTGTCAATTATTGAGCTTCTGTTGGCTACTTTGCTGGTTATTCTTTCCTCCTATGTCTGGATGAACTGGAAAATAAGAGGCCTAACACAGACATCATGCACTCAGCACCATGAAGGTAAAGCATTTATTTTTTTTAATTTGTATTTGATGTGTTATAACAATTTCACTAATTGAGTCTTTGTTTATTTGAGTGTTCACAGTTTACCAAGGAGAAATATATTAAGTTGCTTGTTTTGTATGTGAACCTTCCTTGTACCTTCAGTTAAAAGCATATTATTAGATGCAAGTTGTTGCTACACAATAATAGAAAGCCACCACCAAAAGACCACTAATGACCAAATATAATTTGGGTGGTGGATCATTAGTGTGTTGCTGCTATGAGTGTATCAGGCACAATTAAAACCAGGAGAATACACTGTTTAGCTCATTTTTGGTTTTGGCCTTAACATGATTAATTTCGTATGACAGCTACAAATAAAAAGTGTTTTTTTGTGACGGTAAACTGAGTTTGCAGATCAGTAGCTTGAGACAGTAACCTACATGTAAAAGTGATCTAATCTAATTACTGATCACTCTCATTCACCATCTAACAGTGCCATAAAATTACAGTCTGGTTCCTTTTCAGTGCTCAGAGCTCTAAATCAGACTCCTGCCACTCCTTCTGCTGCATGCTCAGTTACTGTGAGTGCTGAACATGGCAGCAGTGTAGTCTCTCCTACACTCAGGTGTAACCACTTCTGTGGCCCAACTGTCTTCAACTTCAACACTAATGCCGATGGTAGGCAACTATTAACCCATTTCTGTCCATATCTGAAACATTTAATTAACTTTAGGCCACATTTTCTTTCTGAGCTTGCCTGAGCACAAATGTGAGGCTTTAAATTAATCATATTAAATTGAACCTTTTATAATACATGGACAAATTAGACTTTTTTTAACAGAATAACACACAATCCTAATTTGATTGTGAATAAACGTATGGAAACTTCAACTAATCAAGAATTCAAATGTTCACCCGAGATATAACTTTGCAAATATTTTATAAGACATATTTGTTATGAACTATTATTAACCCTCCTATTGTGTTCCAGTCAAACCTGACCGATTTTCAAATGTACTCTAGAAAATGCAGTTAATTTCATTGGTTTGTTGTATAGATCCATGACTTTGTTTACACAAGGCACTGGAATGCAAAAAAAATATTAGAGAATTTTTATTACATTTTGTGTGTTATTGAACTCAAACGTTCATGGTTTTCCCGGTCAAAAAAACATACTGGTGCCTTTAAGCACACATACACACACACACACTCACACACACATACTTTATGTCCCCTTCCCCCCCTGGGAACCTATCTCCGATTAAGTTTTCACTCCATGGGAGCCACACATGTTGACAGTTCATTCAAATAAAAATGCAATCATACATACAATCGAAGATGACACAGAGTATAATCCAGAGGAGGAAGATGAATCCAGGGATGAGGAAGAAAACCCATTTGAGGTTGTTCTGAAATTTCAGTCAAAAAATGGGAATTTCTCCTGGATGTCATCCCCACCTGAGACAAGAGGCCAGCTGTCATCTGAAAACGTCATTAGAATGACCCCAGGTTTGACGAAATATGGTATATCCCAGATAGATAGCATAAAGTCCTGTTTCCAACACTTCCTCACAGACTCAAACTTGGAAGGGAGAAAAGTTTATGGAGACGCCTACATCGGTGTGATGATTTTGTGCGGTGTCCACAGATCAAAGAATGAATCTACATCCAGCCTATGGGTCGCACATGCAGAGTCTGGACATGCAATTTTTTCGTCCAACTATGTCTATTTCATGTCTTGTCCTGTGTGATTCGTTTTGATGACGAACGCACAAGAGCAGGACGTCGTCAACTCGACAAGTTGGCACCTACTGGGGAAGATTGTCAGAAGTGGGTGGAGTGCCAGCCACTCAATTACAACCCAAGTCCTAACATGAGTGTCTTGTCGCTTTTAGGGGACGGTGTTCCTTCAAACTGAATATGCCAAGTAAACTAGCAAAGTACGGTATAAAGATATGGGCAACATGTGAGTTATGCCTGGAACATGCATGTACACACAGGCAAACCAGCTGGCGGTGTTCCCGAGAAGAACCAGGGAAAGAGGGTGGTCTTTGAAAAAAAACTTCATGGGGAGACTTTTCCTTCAAGAGATGGAACCCTTCAATCAAAGGCGGCAGCACCTTCCTTGAACGCCATCCTCTGCCTCATTGGTGAGAGATGTGCAAACATCAGCAGTTAGATCTACAACCACTGGAGAAGGAGGATGCAAAAGGAAGAGATGCCAATTGTGTGCCTCATGAGATGTAAAGACAAGCTTTGTCTGCCACAAATGCAGTGTTTACATTTGCAAAGCACATGCAACAACCACAACGCATTGCCCAACCTGTTCATTAGAAGACAAAAAAACGATGTTAATGTGTTCCGATATAACTTTTGTAACAAAGTTTTGTAATATTTGTTCTTGTATACATTTGTTCTTTTGTCTTTACTAAATAAATCATACCAGTCACTTTTGACCGGGAACATGACAGATGTTGTTTTGTGCCACTATTAAGAAAATCCCTGCCCTTGGTACACACTGAAATAAGGTTCTCTGTGATAAACAGTACAAAATGTTAGCATGTGTTACAGACAAAATAACATTTTCCCCTTAAAAAACGAGTTGTATGACCCCAGGTGAATGAGCCATAAATAGCAAATGTATGTTCAAAACTGTTCACATAAATTTGAGTTAGTAGAAAGTTCCAACACAACATAAGGTAATAATATATATATATATTTTATCATGGATTTATAATCACCTAAAATGTTTCCAGTCAATAATGACCAGGAACAAAAGGATAGTTAGGCCTAAATGAACACAATAGGAGGGTTAATTAGACCAATCAAAATAAGAAGATCCTTTACATTGTTCTTAAATTTAATTTTTGCATTACAAATAAATGGTTTAATAACAAACTGATATGATCAATATGATTTTTTTCTTCAGTTATAACATTTCTAGAAATAGTTCATTTTCATGTAATTTGTTTCACAGCCTTTACAGATGCAGACAGGTTAGACAACAATTCAGGTATGTGGCTACCTTAATCCTCAAAATAAAAATGTAATGTTCTGTCTTTTCTCCAAATGGCTTTTTGTAATGTTTTGTGTTTCCTTATTTTCTTGTTTGTTGTTGTTTACATTCTCTATGTACCTGTGTCTAATCCATGTGAGTACATTTGGTTATAGCCCCACCTTGGCCCAGCTCTATTGTTATCCTTGTACCTTGTTATTCTTGTGCCTGTCTCCTCCCCAGCCCAGGTGTTTCTCATTTGTTTAGTTAGTATAAATAGACCCTGTCTTCAGTCTAGTTTTGTTGGTTTGTGATGGTGTTGCTTGGTGTTTTTTGCTCAGATATTATTGCCCTGTGATGTTGCTTTGTGTTTTGCCCCCCTTGTGTTCATGTTTGTGTGTTCCATACTTGTCTTTTTTGCTTTAATTTATTAAGTTCCGTGCCATTAGTTTTTTGATTCAATGCATGTTTCAATCCCTGCTCTTGATAACATCTTTCTCAACGCTCAACGTCTCCTTGTGACGAATCAATTAACTAAACAATGGCCTCTTAACCCCTTTGCTCATCTTAAATTTAGTACTAGTGGTCCTAAGACATCTGGGTAGTTGAAATACCCAGACAAAACCTAGCACATGGTACACATTTCCAATCACTGGAATGTTATTTTCTCAAAGAAGCTATACAGATGGAAAATGAGCTTTCATTTCATTATTGCACTACTAGAAATCATATCAGATGAGGGCAGTGTATGAATTAGCAATTGACAACTTAAAAACCAAAGGAATAGGTAACCATTAAAGACTACACAATTACAACATAATCTAATATGAAGTCTACACTTGACAAATAGGTATGAAATTATTAAAGAAAAATTGGAACATTTAGTATGGCATTGATTTTAGCTTTTATGTAAAAGAAATTGTATCTAATATACATTTCCAATAAGTACTCAAATGGTGTCTAGTGAAAGTCTCTACTGATAACAGAGTAACATCTGTCTACTTGAATTCTCTCCCCAACTGAACAGAAGCAAGTGTTCTAAAAAACCTTTTGGAGAGTCACAAAGCCAGCCTGAAGAAGAAAATTGAGTACATCTTTGAGGGGAAAAAGGATATCAAAAATAAGACAAGGCTCAACAAAGTGTACACACAACTCTTCATCACAGAAGGAGAACTCAAAGAAATCAACAGTGAACATGAGATTCTGAAGATTGACCAAGCTTTCCGGATGCAAAACTCTCAGGACACTCCAATCAACTGTAATGACATCTTTAATTTCAGGGGAGAAAATAAAGAGAATAGGGTTGTGCTGACCAAAGGCATTGCTGGCATTGGGAAAACAGTCTCTGTTCAGAAGTTCATTCTTGACTGGGTGGAAGGAAAAGCCAACCAGGATGTAGACGGAATGTTTTTCCTTCCATTCCGAGAGGTAAATTTGATTAAAGACGAGGAGTACAGTCTTCATGAGCTACTTCTGGAATTCCACCCTTACCTGGAAGAACTCAAGGAAACCAAAATATATGAATCTTGCAAGTTTGTGTTCATTTTTGATGGGCTCGATGAAAGTCGATTTCCACTGGATTTCAACAGTAGCAACCTGAGGAGCGTAGAAAAGAGAGCAACTGTGCCGGCACTGATCACTAATCTCATTAAGGGAAAACTGCTGCCTTCCTCCCTAGTGTGGATAACCTCACGACCAGCAGCAGCCAATAAAATTCCTTTGGAGTATGTGAGCTTATTCACAGAAGTGCGAGGGTTCACTGACAAACAGAAGGAAGAGTATTTCAAAAGGAGAATAACAGATGAGGCCGAAGCCTCTAAAATTATCTCCTACATCAAGACTGCTCGTAGCCTTTACATCATGTGCCACATCCCTGTCTTCTGCTGGATTACAGCCACCGTTCTTCAAGCACTGCTGGTAGAAAACCAGGGAGAGGACATTCCCACCACACTGACCGAAATGTACACGCACTTTCTACTCATACAGATGAACGTGAAGAACCAGAAGTATGACCAGGAAGTGGAGCGTGACTTGAAGAAGCTCCTAGAATCAAACAGAGGAGTTATCTTGAAATTGTCAAAGCTGGCATTTGAACAACTGAAAAGGAAGAACATTATGTTCTATGAAGAGGACCTAAGGGAGTGTGGCATTGATGTCAGTGAAGACTCAGAGTACACTGGAATGTGCACAGAGATCTTCAAGCAGGAATCCGTGCTTCACGAAAAGAAGGTCTTTTGCTTTGTACATTTGAGTGTTCAAGAGTTCCTTGCTGCGCTCCATGTATTCTACTCCTATCTGACCAAGAATACTAAGGAGTTGCAGTTTCTGCTAGAGGGCCCACTTCCGGAAGGTGTTAGTTGCGTCAGAGATTCACCAACAAGTTTGTCCTTATATTTTCTACTCATGAAAGTGATTCACAAAGCTTTACAGTCTCAGGGAGGACATTTGGATCTTTTCCTGCGCTTTCTGCTGGGCATCACATTGGAGTCCACTCAGAAACTTCTTAAAGGTGTGCTGATGCAAACAGAAGATAGCAAAACCAGCACCAAAAAAACAATCAGATACATTGCAAAAATGCAAAGCAAGGACTTATCAGCTGAAGCATCCATCAACCTCCTGTTCTGCTTGCTTGAGCTAAACGATCGCACCTTATTCAAACAAATACAGAAGTACCTAAAATCAGAAGAATCTCCAGAAGGAGAACTGTCATCTTCAACTTGCTCAGCTTTGGTTTACATACTTCAGATGTCAGAAGAGATCCTAGATGAGTTCAATCCAAAGATGTACACTACGACAGATGCAGGCTGCAGGAGGCTGGTCCCAGCTGTGAGATGCTGTAGAAAAGCCATGTGAGTGATTTACTGCAAATATGATTAGATGGGGACATTTATTTGTATTGAAATAACATTTTCCCAGACAGGGGGTAAGCACACAACAGTCTGAATTATAAAAAATAGCTTTTAATACTATTAAATTCAGTCATCGCATACTCGTATAGTAACTCTGTGATTTAATATGTATTGAGGACAGTTAAACGTTCTCAAGACCTTTGTAATGATGTGCTTTATACAATAGGTTTAACAGCTGTGGACTCAGTGAACATTGCTTTGAGACTGTGGCTTCAGCTCTGCAGTTACCAAACTCATACCTGCGAGAGCTGGACCTTAGTAACAACTTTAAGATGGAGAGAGGAGCAAAGCTGCTTTCTGAGGGATTGAGGAGCCCACATTGTAAGCTGGAGAAAATGAGGTCGGAGCTTAAAGCACTAGATTCTAAATTTTGAGAAAACATGTCTAGTATCACTGTTCAAAGAAATCTATTAATTTTCATATTTTCTACACTACTGGAACACAGCTGTCACTCTTTACATTGTGTGAAATTGTAATTACTGAACTGACCAATAGAAACAGTTTAAAGTAACTTCTAGCATGATAATGATAAATGATAAATAGTTCTAACATGATCTAACATTAAAACCAATACTTTTACCCACTTTTGTAAAGTCACCATTTTGGAGATACATGGTTTTCTTTGGACAGTGACAATTGTTTGGTTTTATACAAAACAATCATTGATGTGATCTTCAATATTTTGTTTTAGAACACATTTTTTTAAATATTGGCATATTTTCATGTGTTATATCCCATGTAAGTTCGTATGTATAATTTGTGTCCTTAAAAGAATAAGAACGGTTTTGGGATTCTGTTTCTTTATAAGCTTGGCAAGCTGCCAATTCAGCAGAGAGAGCTGTGAAGGTATTGCAATGGCTGTAAACGCTGCCTCTTCACTCCTGAAAGAGCTGGACCTGAGTTATAATGACTTACAGGACTCGGGAGTGAAGTTGCTTTCTGATGGCCTGGAAAAATCTCACTGTAACCTTCAGATATTAAGGTGATGTTTTGGTTCAAATTCACTTGACAAAGCATTGTAACATACACAAGTTTTCTGAACAGTAAGGGCACAAGATAATTTTGGCATTTTGTGGTAATATATTGTTTAGATATATTGTGTTGGTGCTTTTCTTGCTGCTCACCACACGGAGGTAATCCTCCCTGTCAGCTGACCCCTAAATTTTATTCCATTTTTGAACTTGTACATTAAGTCTTATAGCAGTAGTGTGGATGAAGAATTTGAACCCCAGTCTACTGTGTGAAGGACAGCAGTTTTACCTGCAATGCTACAGCAAACTTTATAAGACTGTACTGCTAAGTTTTATATCTGACAGCAATAAACTAGATTGCATTTGTGAAGAGATGGCTTGTCAGACACTATGCATGAATAATAAAAGTTTTTTTCTGGTATTAATTAGTATGTTTTGTGTATTTGGTTGCCAAAGTCCAGATTAATTGCAAAAGCCTAGATTAATTTATGGATTGGCACTGGTAAATGTATATCAGTTTGAATGCTCTAATCTGTCACTTTTGACATGTATGGTTGCGGTGTAGACTTGCCTGGTGCAACCTGTCTGCAGACAGCTGTAAGATCCTGACCTCAGTATTCAGCTCGGGAACTTTAACAGAGCTGGACCTTAGTAACAATGATCTACAAGATCCAGGAGTGAAATTTCTCTCAGCAGGACTGGAGTATCTCAGCTGTAAGCTGGAAGTCCTGAGGTAAATATTGGAATAATATAACTTTTTCAAAAAAAAAAAAAAAACAGATAAGTGCACTGTATTATTGTTCAAATTTTGTTCTTATCCCTACAATCTAATTACTTGGTGGAATAGTCAGCATTGCAGCTTGAATTGGGTTTAAGTTAACTTGTTTCATACCAGACAGGGGCGGACTGGCAATCTGTGCATTCCGGAAAAGTCCAGAACGGCTGTCCGATCCACGGCCATGGTAAAATGAAAAAAAGAGGGTAAATTAGGACACCCCACACAACCCCCCCCCCCCCCCCCCAACCGCCCCGGGGGACGACGGCAGAGACGGAGATCTGAAAGTCCAAGTTCCTTTTTTGCCCAGTCTGCCCCTGATGCCAGATATATAAAAAAATACTATTTAGGATTTAAAACATGTCAAGTATCATGTGGGAACATTTTCAGGCCTCAGAAGCCTAGGCCAGGCGGCGCCCATGTGTACGAGCAAATTGAACTTTACTTTATTCATATGTACATTTCTTTTTATGTATGTAAAGGATAACAACTACACATTCATGCTCTAAACTACTATAAATAACACAAACTCTTTTGCTTTATTTTTGATAGTATAGTTATGCAACATAATACACCAAATATATTGAAAAAAAACTGTTTGTAATCATTTATCCATGACAGATTTCATATGACCAAAAAAAGAAATGTTTACATTGACTTGCACTGAAAATGTTTCAGTATTTTCAGCATTTTGCCAAATTAAATATTCTTCATGTTTGCAAAGAATTATCACCACGATAATGTGTATTTCATATTTCAAATAGTTAAAATCATGACAGAAAAATAGCAGTACTGCCATGGCTGATTTGGGAGTGGGACACTACTGCTATACTATAGTTTAAAATCTGTTTCGCTATTAGCCCATAATGACAATGCTGATAAAGTATTGGGTTCTTTTTTTAAAGGTTGTCTGGGTGTTTAGTCACAGAGGAAGGCTGTGCATCTCTGGCTTCAGCTCTGTGTTTAAACCCCTCCTTCTTGAGAGAGCTGGATCTCAGCTACAACTACCCTGGAGATTCCGGAGCAAAACTGCTCACTGGTAGACTTGAAGATCCACAGTGTAAACTGGTGAAACTGAAGTAAGTTTTTTTATTTTTCTTTTAGGCATAAAATGTAGATCCTGCAAAAGAAAAACATTCAGACATTTATTTACTATTAAAAAACTTTGTAATTACAACATTTCTACATTATGTCATTCATCAGTGATCTGGAATTATGTAAAACAGTCTCCCAGAAATATTGCTTATGTGTGTGTGTTTGTTTATTTCTATTAGTTTGGACGGAGGAGGGCTATGTAGGATCAAATCAGGTCCAAGAAAATGTAAGTTTTTAAAGTTCTTTACAAAAAACACACTTTGTGGCATTACCAAAGTATGTTTTTTATTTCCACATTGAGCAATTTTCTATAACACTTTTTAAATGCATTAGTGTTTGGAAATTAGGGAAAGCTAGACTTAAGCATTTAATAAACACTATTTGTAAAGACTTTCATGCATTTTGTATTGGTCACATACAACATAGTTGTGTTTCCATTTCATTTTAATAATGTTTAAAGCACTGAATAAATAATAAAGTTAAAGAAGCATTTCCAGTTTTATAAGTGATGTTTTCTTTGTTAGCAAGAAAACATCACTTATTTCCAGTAACTGTCAATGACAATCATTGCTTTTTTAAAGATGCTACAGTTAAGCTTTCTCTAATCAAATAGATCTAGGCTCTAACAATACTGTGTTGCTATGCTTGCTCGTAAGAACAATTTAAACATTAGCATTCAAAAACAAAACAGCATGTGTCAGTGGTGTTTTCCACTACACTATACAACAGGGGTTCTCAAACTTTATATTCAAAGGTCCAAATCTAATTTCTAGATATGGTCAAAGGTCCAGGAAGACAAGTGATAAGCAAATCCCTTTTATTAGGATCGCAGGAAAAATCTAAAATGTGTTATATTTTACAAAACTAACAATTTATTGAAACATATACGTAATTGCATTGCGTCAATGCAATCCCAATATGATGTGTGGTCTGGGTCCGGAATGACTTGCATTTCGGTCTGGATACGGACCAGGGTCCGGATATTGAGAATTGCTACTATACAAGCTAATGCAAATTAGGACCACATTTTCAGTAGTGGTCAGAGACTTTTTTGGAGACTATTCTTTAAGTTCAGTGACTAAAGACTAAACGTCTTGTATTCTCTTTTTTACTTTGGTGTTTATTCAATGTTACATTCGCTAAATTCTGTTGCATGTTTAAATGTTACAGAGCAATGTTTAAGTACTGAATAGCTGAATTCACTGTGAATGGTACAGTATGTACCTCATTGTATTGTTGGTGTTTGACCCAACAATCCAATCCAAAAGTTTGACTTCACTGTGTAATTATTCTTCTGAGAGAATTATAAACAGTTTTAGTGGGGGAAGCTTGACTTAAGCCAATGTAGCAGATCATGAGAACTACAGTGTTGGGAATGGTCATTGTTGTATTCTCACCATTTTGTCACCCCCCTACTTTTTGCAGATGCCTGTCAACTTACATTAGATCCAAACACAGCACACTTAAATCTTTACCTGTCAGAAGGAAACCAAGTAGCAACCCGCATGTCAGAAATGCAAGCTTATGATTTTCGACCAGAAAGATTCAATCAGTGTATTTATGTGTTGTGTGCGGAAAGCCTGTCTGACCGCTGTTATTTCGAGGCTCAGTTGAATGGAGAATCCTCTGGCATTGCTCTGACATATAAAGGCATTGATAGGAGAGACAGAGGAAATGATAGTACATTTGGAGCAAACAAGAAGTCCTGGGCATTAACATGTAGTCATTTTACTTACTATGCATCTCATAATGACAGAAGAACGGAAATTACTGCCCCTTCCTCTTACTCAGGTAGAGTAGGTGTATATCTGGACTGGCATGCTGGCATCCTGTCCTTCTACAGCATCTCATCTGAGACACATACAGTGACCCATGTTCACACTTTCTACTCCACATTCACTGAACCCCTTTATGTAGGGTTTAGTCCTGGGAGTGCTGGCTCAGTAATATCTTTGTATTAAGAAAAAGTCAAAAAACTAAATTGCTTTAAAGCAGCATTCAGTGCTATCAGTTACTTCAATCCAGTTCACGGACAAGAAAAACAGGTCAACTCGGCATTGAGTGAGTTAAAATATAGAAAAATTAAAATGTAAAATTTAGAAAAAAAAAAAAAAAAAAGAGCCACTAATTAAGGTTGCAGGAGCCTATCTCAGCAGTCATAGGGCAAAAGGTAGAGAAACACCCCGGACAGGGGTGACACACCTAGACAACAACATCCTTGAGTTCACTCACACCTAGGAACAAAATAACTTCAATTCACCCGACATCCTTGTCTTTGAACTGTGGGAAGACCTCGGAGCTCCCCGAGAACACACGGAGAACATGCAAACCCAACGCAGAGAGGACCTTCCTCTACCCTGGTTGGGACTCCTGAGCCTTCTTGCTGCGAGGTAACAGCCCTACCACTGCACCACTGAGCCCCTTAAATACAGTGTATATGATAGTTTTACACATGGGTTGTGTTAGCAGTTCTGGTTCAGTAGCAGCAGCCATGGTGCATGGTGAGCGGCTGTAAACCTTGATAATGCAGAGTGCCTTAAAAAATATATATTCACTATAATTACTATTTTTTGTACTTGATTTTTAATGCAACATCACTTTGAATAGTAATATTTGATTTTTCTAACAAAAGCAACACCCATCATTGTTATCCATCGGAGATAACCTGTAAGTGTTTGCACAGTAAACCTTGTTGAAACGATAAATCTCAAAAAAGTATAAATCGCTCTCAAATTAAGTGGAAGCCATGTGAAGATTTAATATTAGACATTAAACCTACATTAACATTAACATGGGTTGAGTCCAGCAAGCATCAGTTGTCATAAAGGGTACTTTAGTTGATTCCATCCCATAAATTGTAGTGACAACTGATGCTTGCTGGAGTTTGTCTTTATATATGTTTGTAAAGATTCATGCAGTAGGTGATTGAGGGGGGGATGTAAAATGTGTGCTGATTGATGTGAGAACCCAACAGGAAATCCCCCGTTGTGAAAAAATAAATGTAGCTTTATGAAAGCTCCTCTATGGAAATTTGTTTTAAGTTATACTAGGGAATGACAATAAAGACCACTTGACAAACATAATCACGGTTGGCAGATCTGTATGTAACTCATTAATCCTAAAGTTAAGTATAAATCGAATAATGCTTGAGGATAAGGTATACAGTCATGGAAGTTTTCAAAGCCTTAAAATATCTCAATGCTGTTCTCGCACATGTATTAATTCAATGTCGAGGCCAACAACTGTCCATTCAGTGATAGAAAGACTATTCCAGCTATTCTGTTCCGTTTTGTAATACAGCGATGGAAAAAGATAAGAGACAGTTTTCCCCTTCTTTCCGTTCACTATTTGTGCAATTTGTGGCAGTATTTGTGTGTAAAATGCACAGGTTGCTAATCTTTTATGAACTGTTGCAGTGTGAGCTGTGCAATAGTGTTTGTATAGCAGCTATTCTGCTGTATTCCAAAAGCTTCACTTCTGATTCATTTTGCTGATGGGATGAAACACAGCTCACACATGCATTTTCACACCTACTCCACACATCCTGCTCACTGCTCCTTACCCCCAACTACAGCATCCAGTACACATCCAGTTCATGGCTCCAGCCTGTCTCTCTCAACCATCCAGGTTAGGAGGGAACTGAGGAGGATCAATGCCAAGAAAACAGCAGGCCCAGATGGCATCAGCTCACGGGTTGTCAGGTCCTGCGTAGATCAACTGTGTGGGGTGATGGAGCTCATCTTCAACCTGAGCCTGAGGCTGAGGAGACTTCCACAGCTCTGGAAAACCTCATGTGTGGTACCAGTGCCAAAGACTCCACAACCAAAGGAACTCAACAGTTACAGGCCGGTGGCTCTGACATCCCATCTGATGAAGACCCTGGAGCGGCTGGTCCTGGGTCAGCTTCGGCCTATGGTGAGCTCATCACTGGACCCACTGCAGTTTGTCTAACAGCCTGGCACTGGAGTTGATGATGCCATCATTCATCTCCTGCATCGTTCTCTCTCTCACCTGGAGACTGCTGGAATCTCTGTGAGAATCATGTTCTTTGATTTCTCCAGTGCCTTCAACACCATCCTTCCCACAATCCTGAGGGACAAGCTGG
>JBBJLS010038013.1:0-14084 GCA_037577275.1 Bryconaethiops microstoma
TGACACCCAGGACAGAACCAGCCTTTTTAATCAGCTTGTTCAGTCTGTTGGCATCAGCTGTCTTCACCCCCCTGCCCAGCACACAGCTGCAAAAAACACAACACTCTCTGCCACAGAGTGATAGAACATGGTCAGCATTTTCCTACATACGTTGAAAATGCATACATTGAAAAGGGGTGGTATATTTAAGGCAACATGTGCATCACTTCTTGAACAAGAGTCAAACTGTGATGGCAAGGCATCTCCAGAAAGGCGGTTTTGTGGGTTGTTGCCAGTATGCAGTGGTTATATCTACCAACAATTGGGGAACAAAGGCTAGCCCACTGGGTCCAGTCCCACAAAAGAGATGCTGTAGCATGGATTGCTGAAAAAGTTCAGCTATGACAGAAATGTATCAGAACACAGTGCATCACAGAGTATGTGGTTCAGACCAGTCAGAGTACTCATGCTGCCCCCACCCACCACCTACAGTGTGCATGTAAGTGTTGCTTTAACATCATAGGTGTGGCCGGGTGCGTGTGTCCTGGGGTGGAGATGGCACCAGAATGCATTGTGGGAAGACAACAAGCCAGCGGAGGAAGTGTTATGCTCTGGGCAATGTTCTGTTGGGAAACGCTGGGTCCTGGCATTCATATGGATATTACTTTTACACATACCATTTACCTAAACATTGTTGCAGACCAAGTACACCACTTATTTTCTAATGGCAGTAGCCTTTCTCTCTCTGAAGAAATTGTTCAGGAGTGGTTTGAGGAAAATGACAAAGAATTCAAGGTGTTAAATCAGATCTCAATCTGATCTATCATCTGTGGGATGGTAAAACTAGTTTGATCCCTTGCGACTTCACCACATAACTTACAGGACTTAAAGGATCTGCTGGTAACATCTTGGTGCCTGATCCCACAGCACACATTCAGAGTTCTTGTGGAGTCCATGCCTCAATGACTCAAAGCTGGTTTGGCATGAGTGAGATCTACACAAGAAGGTAATTTTTATTCCAAAAATGAGGACCAAATTAATTTACATGTTTATATTTAGATGTATGTTTTTTTTGCATGTATATTTCCTCCCAACACTCTTTCTCACATGCTCTTGATTATGTTCTTCTGGGGAGAAAGTGCTACAATTTATGGTTGTTTTTGGTTTTAGTGGGAGGGTCACAATGGTTTTGGTTTATAGGAGCTCTTGCCACAGCTCCAGTTTAACTTAAATTACAAAACAAGTGTATGCACAGTGTGCATTTGGCATTTATTGGTTTTTCACGACGAATGACCACAGCTGATTTTAATACCAGCCAGTCTATATAGTTTGGTGCCATGATAGCAAAGGATCTTCATAGGTTTGTTTGTCCAGACATATTCACATTGCAAAATAATTAAGCAGGATTTTTCCTGCCTACTCTATTTTATTTCTACCTTCCTGTGCTTGAAAAACCAATACCACTGTGTAGTCTGTGTAGTTTGCATTAGTTGGCTTGCAAGATGTAGCCAGTTAAATGTCGCCCTTGTGCATACCTCTGTCTGTAAGGCAGATTTATTGTAATCACCTCCTTTCAAGTTGAAGCACCCATTTTTGTGCATGTAGAAACAGCACCTCATAACTGTGTGTGGCAGTAGTTGTGTATCAAATACAGCTTCTTATCTGACCTTTCCGGTTCTTTCATATAGAGTGTAGTTTAAACACACTCTGACATGACACTCTGACAACCAGGTGGCAATCAAGTGACAACTTATCAGACTACTTTCAGGACAAGGCCATTGAACGGACTATTGGTAGTAATGGTGGTGGAGCATAGTAGGCTGTGAGAAACTTAATGTAAATTTTTAACTAAACCAGAACTCAACATATATTTGGAAAATTACATCCAAATCTTGAAGCCAACAGATATTTAATGTTTTGTTTGAAATGACTTTATAGCTTGACACTGTTTGAGGTAAATGCATGATGGTTTTGAAGTGAATTTTGTCATATGTTAAGGTGAGGTGTAAACTTGTCTACTATTAGCATCATAGCTCCACTGTTAAAGAACCAAAAACAAAAACTAAAGAAGTAAGGTTTGGACACTAAACATGTCTTGGCTAATTGATTACAACTGGAGTTAGGGGGGAACCGTGTGAATTAGATTTTTGACAGAACTGTTTAACTGGGCAAACTCATATGCTGTACATCTGGTTTTGTTCTTGAATCACCCTGATTCAGCACCCAATTTCTTGCATTTTCCAGGCTGTAAATTAGTGATTCTTAAATCACACTGACTTGGTCATGGGGCTGCATTCACTCAGTATGGGAGAAATGCGCAATGTTAGTGACCACATACACTCAGTCATGCAATAAACAATCCACACATGGCAATACAGCAACAAGAGACAGGACTCTCCCTTTGTCTCATATGATGACGCATGACAGCACACCACCCATCACACTCTAGTGCGTGTGTTTTACTGGAAATGTGACTGTTTCTTATTTCCTGAGTTCAAAACCATTCAGAGTAGCATGTGTCTAACAGCCTTTCAGCTCCTGTCTGACCTGCAGGCCTACAGGGACATCATGCATGAATTCTTGAAATCCATCCAGTTGGGGGCCAGTCTGGGGTCCCTCTTAATTAATTCTTGTTAGCAGCACTTGTAACCTGCCCTTTATAACCAGGGTTTACAGTTACACTGATTGCTAAGTCTTTGGGGTTGCTTGGCATTCCCAAAACCTGACACCTTGCTGATATTGAGCTTCCAAGCTTTTCCAGCTCTTCTAAAAGTTAGAGTGTTCCGACACTCATTCTTGGAACTCTGCTTGGAACCCGCACAGCCTCGCAGTCTCTGCAAGTTCAAGCCCCACTTGTGACGAGTTTTCAACTCCTCCTCAAACACCATTCATGTCAGATCTTTACCTCTACCACCAGTGGACTGTCTCTAGCTCTCCTCAGTCTCTGAGCGTTGGTTCTTTATTTCTGATGGATGGGTGGCCCATCTCCTGCCAGTGTACAGGCCATGTGATTGTACCTTTGACCTCCTGCCTGGTACTTCTGTGCCAGTCCAATACGACATAGAGAAGGCCTACAGGGATACACTTTGGGGGAAATCTGACCCTGGAGGCGACCCTGCTGTCTGACTGTAAGTTCCAAGCTTTGTAAATCCCAAGTTCTCCTCTGGGGCCACACATCCCACTTACAGCCCACCCAGGGGTAAACCACACCTTATAGTTCCTGCAGAGGCAGTATTGATGGTCCCGTATGAACAAGAATGTCAGAGCATTCATTGCATCCTGCCCAGTGTGTGTGAGTAGTAAGGGACCCAAGTCTAAACCTGCTCCACCCCGTGCCCATTCCATGTTTCTGGTGTTACCTGCTGTTGGATTTTATCATGGGGTTGTCTCTGCCCAAACTGTCCATGGCCAAGGACCCTATCAGATGGTCTGTGTACCTTGGGTTACCTGTGGACATGGTTAGACCAGGGTCCGCAGTACCAGTCCTGGTAGGCATTTTGTCAGGGACTTCACTTTGCCTGTTGTCTGGCTACCACCCCCTGTCCTATGGCCAGGAATACATTAACCAGGACCTGGAGAAGACCCACCTCCAGCCTTAACCACTTGAGTGCTGTCAATCGAGTATCAGTTTGATACAATTCAGCTCACTTTTATTATAGTACTTTTTTACAACTGATGTTATCACAAAACAGCCTTACAGTATCCAGGTCCGAGCCCCTAGTAAGCAAGCCAAAGCTAACAAAGACTAGGAAAAATCTCCCTAAAATTAGAGGAATACCTGGAGAGCACATGGGCAATACAAAGAAGCTAGATGGGGAAGCCTGGGCCCCATTAGTCATCAACCAGGCTAGATGGAAGGGCAGTGGTTCCCACAGAGAAGATAGGCCAAAGGAAGGGATGGAAGACAAATAGGAAACAGAGTTCTGTTTAAGTGAGTACAATTTAATTCTACCATCAACTGTCACATCCCGGCTAGGCTCGCTCAGGCAGCAGGCGCACACACAGACAGACATTCTCTTTTCATTTATTGATAATAAAGATAAACCAAAAACAGGCACAATGGCCGAAAAACACAAAACAAGGATAAACCCGAATGAACACAAACAGGGATAAAGTGAGGGTGAACCAACAAAGGAGTGAACACAAAACAGACTATTTACACACCAGTGCAAACCCCAAACACCTGAAAACACATATAGACTAACCCTGGCTGGCTGTGAGTTTTTGTTCTTTCATTCCAACCAGGGGAACAACACCTAGTGTCACATCACTGGGGTGTTACATCAACAAACTTGTTGATGTTCCAGACTGTATATGAAAAGCTGAGGGGCTGAATATGGGAAGGCTCTTCTCCCTGCTGTAGCTCTCATAATTCTTGGGACTAGTAGATAGCCAGCACCTTGAGATTTATGTGAGTGTTGAGGTTCATAGCAAGTGTTAAGTTCACAGAGGTTTTCGGAGGCATGAACTATTCAGGGCTTTATTAGTCAACAATAGAATTTTACAGCTGGTGGGACAGCTGATAGCCTAGTGGTTAGGGCGTTGCTCCTGCAATCAGAAGTTTGTGGATTTTAATCCAAGTACTGCTTAATCCACCTCCGAAGTACCCTTTAGCAAGGTACCATCCCCACTCCGGATAAATACAGAGAAGAATTTCATGCTGTTCACACTGTGCTCTGTGATGTGCTCATATATGACAAAATGGAAGCTTTATTGTCGTCAATACGGAATTTAATCTGAAGCCAGTTTAGCTGCCACATTCTGTAATACTTTTTTAATAATCTCATGTTGGAGTATCCTAACAAGGCATTAGAGTAATCCAGTCTGGAGGTACTAAAGCATGAACTAATTTTTCTGCATTAAGTAAGGATAGTGTGACAAAGCAATATGAATACTTATATGTGCATCGAAGGATAGATTTTAATTGATAGATTTTTATCTGTGATTTTTTTTTTTACAACTAATACAGGAGCTAAGGAATGATCAAGATCTATTTTGACACTTTGTTTTTGTCGCTTTTTAGCCTGAAATGAAGACACACACACACACATTCCAGCCATATTTCCTTATAGCTTATAAAATCCAAGTGAAAAATGTGATGGACCTGTTTAGAAAATTAATAAATAAATAAATAAAACAGAATCAATTAGATGGATGAAGGATCACCCCCTCCTTAAAATACTTGTAAACTCAGTTAGGTGTAATTCATTACATGGCTTCCACCTATGATAATTATAATCATTTGATTAGTTCAGCATAAAAACAGCTATTCCTGGGGTATTCCAATGTGTGGTAGTGGAACTCAAAAGGGTAACGTATCCTCCTCAGGTCAACCCAGAGAATAAAAAAAAAGAGAGTCTTGGGGTTGAATAATAAGAATAGGCCTTCATGAACAAGATTATTGACAGATAGGATGTCTACAGCTGACAGAGTTGGAACCACTAACTCTGTTAGCTGTACAGGTAAATTTGTTGAAAGAGAGGTACTGAGAGCCTGTCGTGCATAAAGCAACAATCTCTGCTGGAGCAACAATCTCTGCTGGAGCTTTAAGCAGCAGTTGCCCCTAATTGGGGTAGAGCACGTGTGGAGTTGTGAGCTGCTGAAACCAGTCGAGGGCATTTTGGCACAGGGCCCCAGTGATTGCAGGCCCAGGAAGGTAGTGACCTGGGGTCTCATGGTGATCAGTCAGGCTAGACAAGTTTGTAGCAGTTCTCCTCAGACAAAGAAAACAGAGAAGAGAATTAGTTCTCTTTAAATGTGTGGAGAATTATTTACATCTGTGAGAAGTGCAAGTTAAGCAGCCTAGCCAGAAAGGGCAGAACCGAGAGGTATGATGGGCATGAGAGTGCCCTGAGACACCTGCGTACCTCCACTCCACCATCACAAACCTGAGTGAACGTGAGGAAGTTTACCAGTGTCCCAGTTTACTTAAACTCTCCGTGCTCACCGCCTACCAGCTCTACACCTTTAATCTGGCAGGAAAAAAATAATTACAAAAAGCCTGACAAAACAAGTAGGCTGTCAGTCTGGACTTAAAAACTGAATCCCGAATGTTGATCAGAATAGCATTCCAGAGCTTGGGGGCTATATATGAGAATGCTCTTCCCCCTGCTGAAGCTTTCATAATTCTATGGACAAGCAAGTAGTCAGCACCTTAAGATCTGAGTGACCGTGGATGTTCATAGTAAGAAAGAAAGTCACAGAGGTATTTGGGTGTGAGGTCATTCAAGCTAAGTTAAGTCAAGTAGGTTTTATTGTCATTGTTACCATATCCACACAATACACAGTAAAAATGAAACAACATGCCTCCAGGACCATGGTACAACACAATAGCAGAACAGAACAGAACACAAGGCCACAAGTGCAGACAGGACAAATAACAGGAACAACAATACAACTAGACAAGACAAGACAACGATTAGTGCAATTGATAACATCTACAGTGTGGATAGTGCAGTATTTTGACAGGTAAAAACTGTATTCTAGCAGAAGACAATTATATGCAAAGATGCAGAGCAACAATACAGAATTGTAGCAGCAATACAGAACAGCAATAAATATGATTGTGCAATTGTACAGTTGTAGCAGCAACATGACAGGGAATGTGCAGTTTATAAAAAACAGAAGAGTAATTAAAAAACAGGTAATTAAATTCTGAGTTATTCAAGTTCTGTAGTGTGAGGGAAGGGGGTGTGTGTGTGGGTGTGTGTGTGTGTTGTGTGTGGGGGTACAGTTTTTATGCTTCAGTTCTGATTGGGGAGTCTGATGGTCTGAGGGAAGAAACTGTTCCACATTCTGGCAGTGGAGGCCCATATGCTATGGAACCTTTTTCCAGATGGGAGGAGGGAAAAGAAAGTGAGTGAGGGGTGAGTGGGGCCATTCACAATGCCGGTATCTTTGCGGTTAGTGTAAATGTCTGTGACTGAGAGGAGTAAGACCTTGATGATCTTCTCAGCTGTCCTCTGCAGGGTCTTGCGATCGGAAAATTAAAATTTCAATACCAGGCTGTGATGCAGCTGCAGAGAATGCTCTCTATGGCCCCTCTGTAGAACATGGTGAGGATCGGAGGTGGAAGGTGTGCTCTCCGCAGAAAGGAGAGACGCTGCTGGGCCTTCTTGGTGATGGAACTAGTGTTGAGGGTCCACGTGAGGTTCTCTGTGATGTGAACACCAAGGAACTTGGTGCTTTGGACGATCTCCACCGAGGAGCCACCGATGCTCAGTGGGGAGTGATAATGTTGCACCCTCCTGAAGGCTCTGCACCAGTCTGTCAGCCGTTGCACCTCCTCTCTGTATGCTGCCTCATCATTCCCACTGATCCATCCCACCACAGTTGTGTCAGCAGCGAACTTAATGATGTGGTTCGAGCTGTGCGTTGCTGCACAGCTGTGGGACAGCAGTGTGAAGAGTAGAGGGCTGAGCACACAGCCCTGGGGGGGCCCTGTGTTCAGCATGGTGGTGCCATGAGATGTTGCTTCCAATCCTGACTGACTGAGGCCTAGCAGTCTCTGCTTCCCAATCAGATGCAGAGGAATGATGGTGTTAAATGCTTAGATACTGATATGGGCACCTTTAAGAGAAACTAACAGCATAATGGGCACCATCTACAAGCAGTTAGTAAAAAGTTCACACTAGCACTACTGATGTCTGCTCTTCACTGCTTACTGCCAGTCCTTCCTTCTGCAAGCATTCCTTATGAATGACTTCTCCTAAAAGGTTTATAGGAAGTCAATTCTGGACTACTGTAATGCATAAGACATTGAAAATTCAGCAGTATAGAGCCTGGATTTGGGTCTGTGCTCTGTTTCTTCTCCTCTTTGTCCACTATATCTTGTCCTCGTCTCTCATTTCCCCTTTCTTTTCCCATTCTTAGCAGGCCCACTGAATACTCTGTGAGTAATTATGGCAACTATGGTCAGTCTGTACCCATTCCAGTACCCACTCAGATTCACAACTACCAGCGAATGGAGCAGAACTTACACTTTCCCAGCCAAGACAGCTCCCCACGGTCAGTACACACAAACAGTACAGTACACTGTACCCATTCTTTCACAGTGATTTCTTGACACTGCACGCATTGTGACTGCATCACTTCCTTTGCAGTTTTGACCTAACAAAGGCTATTTTTCATGGAGTGTTTCACACAGTTTGAATATACTTGTTAAGAAATTTGGCATCACTTGATATTGATAATTTTATTTGTAGTGTAGACCACATTACTATAAACTAGTCAAAATTTCAGATGTTTTAAAGATTAATGAAATGTGTTTACATGATAAAATAATATACTGTAATTATGTTTGTAGTGATTTTCTGTTTGCTGAGTTAGCTGTCTTAATATTTTATCACGTTTTTTTAAATATGAGATGTTCAGAATATTAAATTGATCAACTTTTTTAAACTATGTGTTTTGACACTATCTCTAAATATCACAACTGCAGCTTTATTCATTAAAAGTTTTAAGTTGCATCATAAAGAATAAATGCTACAGGATTGAGAATTATTTAAAGAATAAATGCTACAGGAAGTTTGAAGTTGCATCATAAAGGATTTTCTGCAACAGGATTGCCTTTATATTACTGAAAACAGTGATTTTGAACTTCTGAATGCAAATTAAATATGACCCTGAAGTCATTGATATGCTTCATCTTGACCCGGGACTTCTCTGCCTGGCTCTCTGTGTGTGATGTAGGTGTGGTCCAATGCGGCAGTGCAGCAGTGGCAGTCCTCTGGGCTGTGGACAGATGGGCCCCTCTCCACCTCACAGAACCCTCCCCTCACGCAGGCTGTCTATGGGGGGCTCCAAACCCTTCCAGCTCTCCCCACAAGGTGAGCAAACACTGCATTCTGCTGCTGTAATCAACCATGACAGCTAGGGATGGGCATCATTGTCTGGCTAAACGGATAACTGAACTCATTTTAGTGTTCCTGGGGCAAGGCATGTGTAGTCTGAAATTAAAAAGACAAAATAAATGATTTTGTTTTACTTAAATCACAAAGTAAAATCAACTAGAGTACCAGATACCAGATGACATGTAAATGGAGCTGTATGTGGAAATAAGGTGCCATATTTGTACAGTGTTAATCATACAAGTTATCACAATGTAAGTCAAAAATTACTTAAGACCAAAGATTCTATCAGACAGTCAGGTATGGAGTACCTCTTAAACTGTCTGCAGTAAACGTTGAAATACTTCTGTGCAATTTTTTTTACAATAGAAATTTCCTTTCTGGGGTGATGTAAAATTCGTATCTTTAAATAGCAACTGTTGTTCGTATGCCCATTTGTAGTCACAGCACCACTTCATCTATGATTTAGTTAAGTAGCATTTAAAGTTTGTGTTTCCTAAACGAGTGTATCATCTGCTCTTTGTCTTAAAAGTGGGCACCATCCCTGAGCTGCCAGGCCAGGCTCGCCCGCTGGGCACAGAGAGGAGCCACAGGGGCTGCTGGGACGGAGGTGAGAGCGCCCTCGCTCCATGTCCTCCCTGCAAGCACACATTTACTCATATTATTATGGTTAAGTGGTTTGATGTCACTGAGTTGCTTTAAATGCACTCCCTAAGAACTCACAGCTGTTCTACGTAATTATGTAATCAAGTTCCACTCATTCGCTTGAGAGCTTGATTCAGGTGTGCTGTAAGTGGAACTGAGTAAATATGAGGAATGATGATTGTAACTGTTCGACTAGAGTGAGAAAGCGTACAGATATAAATACTGGTTGCTCGTTTTATACCTCTGCTTTTTCTTCATGACCATTGAGACCCACTGTCTCCAAGCTGGGGTTTACGCTGAGTGCGTTTTCAATGGATGCTGCTTTTGCAAGATGACACCTTTCTCATTCCCTGCAGGAACACTCCAGGTGCCCTGGGCTAAAATAAGTTTAACTTTGGGTGGTAAAGTAGCCCATGAGTGTCTTTTCTCAGACCAAAAGGAAGACTGGCATCCATTTAAAGTATATGATTTTTTCTGTAAAGGGAAAGGCCAGAGCTTTACCATACATACAATAATATACCATAAAATAACAGTTGATTGACAGTTATGATGCTGTTGTTGCTTAGCAACAAGGAAAATATGGTATGAACCACCAAGGACAAAAAGTCCATACCTTCACCTTGCATTTTTCGTCCTTGAGAAAAACACAGTGTGGACACCGCTGTATGAGAAAAATGTTTATATCATCTTTCTGTAATTATTCAATGTTTTTTATAATAGCTTGTAGTTGTTCAGAAGTACTGACAACACCCCTGGTAAACTAATAGAAAAGTAGATCAAGGTGTATCATAGTAATAAGTCAAATTGTCAATGCTTTATTAACTAATGTAGTGTTATTTTTACAGTGCAAAAATGCATATAATTTGTGATATTTTTGCTGAATTTCACACTTCTTGATTTTTTGAGCATCTATTATGAATAGTAACATTATGCTGAGACAAGCCAATGTGTGGCATTGCATGTCAGCACTCACACGGTATTCCAAATCCCTGCTTCCCTAGTCACCAGTTTATTTTTTCTAGAGTGTGCATTGCTGAGTACAAACAGCTCGCCCTGCCTGTTGTTTCATAATTCATCTGCCCTCTAGTCTGTGTCATTTTGTTATTTATGTCAGTGAAGTTCACCCAGGACTTCTCTCTGCTATGTTTGCTCCAGCTCTCCAAATTCAAGAGAACAAGGCCTTGTCACACCAGCATGGACTGGGCTCGCGGCTTCACAGTGCCCCCTGTCTGCTGGAGGCTGCTGGTGGCTGCAGGCAAACAATCAGGAAGCAGTACTCGGACCCTGTAGTGGCCCCCCAGGGGGGCACGATGGCCCTCAGGCCTCTGCATTCTTCTCCTAGGCTTAGTGAGCTGATGCAGCGCAGCCCATTACCCACCATCCTTGGATCCCCATCAAGAGTATGTCGTTTTTGTTCATTTGGGCTTACTTTGCAAATAAAACTGAATCAAACAATCTGCAGGAGGAAGGGCACCTGAAACTTTACAAATAATATTCATATAGTATTCCCTTACTGTAATGATTAAGTCATGTGTTTTGGTTAGCTTTAAATGAAAATATTTTTCATGTATTGGTATATATTATTTCTTGATTTTTATTATACAGTATTTGGATATCATCTTGTTAGTTAATATCATATCTTGATTTTATGTAGATTTTTACTGGTTTTTACGGGTGTTACTTGTTTTTGCCTACTTTATCGATTATTTTTTGTTGTTAAGCTTGCTTCTGATACTTCTGATGCCTGATTCTGATAAAGTACAAAATGGGTTAAGTTGGCTTGATAAATGTAATATACTGGCAGTTTTAAACATACAAATCTTTTCTCATCCTTCCTGTCAGGTTATGCCCCCATTTGAGTTCCCCAAACCACCCAGTTCCCCCAACATGGTCACTTTTTTGACCCAGCAGGGCTTGGTTTTCCCATCATCCACCAGTAGGCCATTGCAAGGAGAGACAGGAATGCCTGCTACCTGTCAGCCTGAAGATGCCAAGGCTTTTGGAAGGTACAAGATATAAAAGAGGAAGACTTTTGGGCTGATTTCTTTTAAATTAAAAACATATTTTGACCATGCAAGAGTCTAACTCCCCTCTTTCTTCCCCTAATTTACCTTCAGTTGTCTGTGTCTTTCTTCGTTGTAACTTCCATGTTTTCCCTGTAACACACTGTTGTTTCTCCAGGTCCCAGAGCGCTGGTCGCCTGTCGGACATGCTGCTGATGGCAGCGTTCGGGGGACAGATGGGTGATAGAGGGAGCACAGAGAGCCTTAGTGCGGACAGGGCCATAGACATTACAGGTTAACTCCTTGCTCTCTCTTTTTCCTCTGTCCCTCTCTTTCTCTTTCCCCCTGACCACCGCATGCACTCAAATTTCTTCTAGACAGTGAGAACTGAAATTAGGTATAGCAGTGTGTGCAAGAGTGACACATGGGCTACTTTGTTTTCCTTGTGAATAAATAATACGATAACCATTATACTGCAAAACATTCCATCATGAGAGTGATGGATGTTTTTTGTGGTTGAGATGAAGGTTTCAGGAGGTTAACGGTTATAGAAATTGTATTTAGTTCTTAAGTGCTGCCCAGATGATGCAAGGCATAATGCTGGAGATAAAAACCTGGCATTTGCCTCATTATTTACTGTACAAGTCGGTTCTCAGAAGTTTCACATGTCCACATGGCAGTAGCCTTTTTTATGACTTAAAAGGTTCAATGGTCTCATAAACTGTACATTAGTTATCTAAGTAGGGCAATGAACACCTCATGCAGGGAGACAGTTTGTTTTTCCTGTAGAAAACAAGACAACACAACAGGCCAAAGAATGATGACTTGCATAAAGTGGATACTGCTATTTTAAGTTCATAGAGATACAATTAAATTCTTCAGTGTTTATTCCACTATTCACTATTCTCAGAAGTATCCCCCCACACTTAAGCAGAATGGATAAAGCAGAGAGTCTCTGTGGGTTTTGCTGTTTTAATTTTTGTGAAATATTTTCCTTATTTTAACCCTGGTTGCTTAGCAGCATTATTGCATTAAATTGCTATAAAAGACAGAACTTTAAATGAAAGTAAAATCATTAATTTAATCAAAGACATACATACATTGTCCTGTATAATTCATAAAGTAATAAAAAACTGGAGAACATTATGCCATTAAAAATTTTATTTTTTATTGCTTAAAATATGGAAAAAGTATTATCGTTGTTGCTAAAGCATTGTCTGTCTTCAATGTAATTTCCCTCTTCACAGCACCCTCTGGTGATGGTACCATGGTAGTGGGCTCAGGCAGTCCAGCCCGTGTGGTGTTCACTGTGGGCTCACCTCCCAGCGGAGGCACTCCACCACAAACATCCCGCTCCAGGAAGTTCTCAGGTGAGGCTGAGTGTTTTCTAAAGTCTTTTACAACTCTTCTGCAGACATCTTTTCATTCCACTCCAATTAGAGTATGCAATGTGTGTATATATAAATATAATGTATACGTGTGTGTGTGTGTGTGTGTGTGTGTGTGTGTGTGTTTATTAATTAATTGATGTTAAGCAATCACATCCCTTCTGCCCCATCCTGTCTAATAGCAAGTTAGAAAATTGGCAACTTTAATCATTGTTGATGGTTCTCATTGATTTTTGTCTCTTAGCAGGTTCTTCAAGTTCCATTAGCCCTGTTGGATCCCTCACCAGCCGCTGCCCCCATTCGGGAATGTTCTTGGACGGCTATCAGGGTCCTTCCAGTCCTCGCTATGTCTCCCACTCTTCCAACCTAGAGGGAGCTATAACCTTTGAGGCCCCTGAGCTCCCAGAAGAGACATTAATGGAGGTAAATTTTGTCTCTTGCTAAGGTCTGTCACATCTACATGGAACCATCATTTTTCGATAGTAAAAGCTCATTGAAAATGTATAAATTGTGGTTATTATTTATTTCTGTTTTCATAAGGCACTCATTTAGGCTATTGCCATCTGACTCCATAAAGTTTGATTCCAAAAATATATCTTTAAAACCATACTTATCTTTAATATATCTTTAAAACCATACTTGTAAGTGATCATACAAATAATCAATATACTGTTCATTTAGTAGGTCAGTCAGAGCCCAATATGGTACAGAAAATTATTCATTGTCCATTTTAAAATATACCTTGATTTTCATAACGCAAATTCTCCTCATTCTGTGTTGCATGTCTGTGGTTAGGCAAACATGAAAGTCGTTTCAAGCCAAGCCCTGATGTAGACTGCTGTATCTGATCATGTTATATCTCTCTGCAGCAAGAGCACACAGACACTCTGCAAAGGCTTCGCTTCATGCTGGAATTTGCCCGCTGTATGATGGAGGTGGCGGCAGCGAGGGGTGGAGAGAGTGAGCGGACAGAACCATCATCTACCTGTCTGCACGAGCAGCAGAGCATGGTGACAGACCAGATCAGCTCCCTGAGCCGAGAGTGGAGGTAAAGAGTCCAAACAAACACACACACACACACACACACACATACACACACACACACACACACACACACACACAAACACACTGCTTCCATTCATCTCACCCACAGTGCTTTTATGCAGTGGGAAATGAAGCGATCCGTTCTGTCATTCTGTATCTCTAAGGTGTAGTGTATG
>JBBJLS010038034.1:0-14083 GCA_037577275.1 Bryconaethiops microstoma
TTATCCGTGCGATGAGAACCGAACCCAGAGAACTCGTTAGTGACGTCCTGGATCTCCTTCACGTTTCTCACAGAGTTCAAGATAAATTTGTTAGAGTCGTAGAAAAAACTCCCACTGAAATTTATCTTCAGCCCAAACAGACAGTCGAGCTGTAACTCTCAGTTATTAGTTTGTAACTTCATTGCTGTTCTTTTGCATGGATTGTAAAAAACCAAGGCCTCTTTCGCAACATTTCAACCAATCAGAAAGCAGTGATGCAGCCAGTCAAACTGCGGCCCATTTTTAGGGCTGGGGTTCGGCTTGGGTACGGGTCGCTTTATTTGTAATGGAAACTCCTTTGTTCATAGTACAGCACATTCCTTGTGCTATTTGTTTACACCTTAACCATTTCAAACTATAGAATTCCCACATCTTACTGGATTAATTGCATCTTATAAGGCTTTACATTACATTGCTTCTTATTAGACATTGTTATCTCCTTACTATCCAACTTGCTCTCTTCATTCTTTACAATCTGGATTGCCAGTTTTACCAGACCAGGCCTCTGCAGCGCTATTGTTTTTATTACGGTTGTATACCATTTGTATCTGTCTTGTAGGTTTTTAAATGGGGTTCAAGCTCTTGGTCAAATATAAACGACCTTCTGGTAGAAAGGCAGGTTCTACTTCCCCACAGGCAAAGGTGAGTTCCTTATATGATGAAAATGCACGAAAAATGTCCAGAACAGCTTTGGCTATGGAAAACGAGCTGAAAGTGTTCTTTGCAGATCAAGTTAAAGGTTGAACCAGTAAATAATGAAGCTCAAACTCTTTACACACACAGACTGAGATTCTTGACCCTTATTAACACTCTGCAAACATAATAAATGATCTGTACTAAAAGAATTACACTTCCTACTTTAGCCAAATTAATTAGGCACTTAATTAACTCCAAGACTGAGCTTGGCTTGTTATGAAGACAAATCATTTGTAATTTGCACCTAACTAAAAGTCATAACATAATTGTTGGGCCACAACTCTTTTGGAGAACTGCAACCAACTTTGAAATACTAACTAAATACTAACAACTTTTGTAAATAACTTTTGGATCTCGATAGTACTACGTCCACAAAAACACTCAATCCATACTGAGATCTACTTGGTGCATCTAGTGATCTTCAGGGGACCCACAAACATCAACATACACAGGTAAGCAGCTTTCCAGTGAATGATCCAATGCACAAGAAACCAGGGCTAATTAAGGGAACAGACCAACCTATTTAGATTTATGGCATTTATCAGACACTTTTATCCAAAGCGACTTCCATTCCCTAACTACAGGGGGCAGTCTCCCTGGAGCAACTTGGGGTTAAGGGTCTTGCTCAGGGTCCCAGTGGTGGTATGCTTACAGTAGGATTTGAACCCATGACCTCTTGGTCTAGAGGCACCACCACCCCATTTCTATGGCCACTGTGTTGAACAGAGGAATGAAACATGACAAAGTCTTCACATCATCCCGACCTGAAACGGGCCTTCAGTCCCTTCCTTAGGCTGAAGACAGATTTAGGTAGAAATTTAATAATGTAGGTCAATATATGTCCACCTACCAATACAAGTGAGTAAAGCTCTAGCCTGCTGCACCAGAACCCATGTGACAAAGCCAGAAAGTCAGCACTTCGCATTCAGACCTGATGGACTTACTTTTCTGTAGACCAGCATGTTCGGAGACTCGTCCGCTACTCCATTGCTGCTCTGTCCACAACTGTTAGTCTGAGCCATGCCTTTCCACGAAGAACGGCCAGGGTAGAGCGTTCCTGGAGGAGACAGAGAAAGAGAGAGAGAGGGGAGAAAGAAAGAAAGAAAGATAGGAAGAAAGATAGGAAGCGGAGGAAAAGACCGAGAGAGGAGAAAGAGAAAAGGTAAAGAGAGAGGAGAAAAAGAATGAGGGGAGAAAGAACAAGGCAGAGAAAGGGAAGGAGATAGAACGAGAAAGAGAGAGAAAGAGAGGGTAAAAGGCAGTGAGGAGAAAGAGAGAGAGCGAGAGAAAGAGAGAGGATACAGAAAGGGAGAGAGAGGAGAAAGAGAAGAGAAAGCATGAGAGAGAGATAAGGAGCGAGGAAGAGAGAGGGTAGAGTCAGGGAAAGAGAGAGAGAGAGGAGACAGAGAGACAGAGAGAGGAGGGATAAGAAGAAAGACAGAGAGGACAAAAAGAAAGAAAGCGAGAGGAGAGGGGGGGATAGGAAAGCGGGAAAGAGGGAGAGGGAGAGAGAGAGAGGAGAAAAAGAGAAAGAGAGGGAATAAAGAGAAAGGAAACGACAGGAGAGAAGGGGAACGCAGAGGAGAAATAGAAAGAGAGAGAGAGAGAGAAAGATAGCAATTGTAACACCGTTCTTGTATAATGTGATGTCCTGTGATTGCATGCATTTCTTTGTTTTTGTCTCTCTGTCCATCTCGGTCGGGTGCTGAAACGATGAGTCCCTCACGGCCGCACGCAGACCCACCTCCCGTTTAACCGCCGCCACGGCGCGCGCCACCGGGCTCCGGTAAAACACGCGACCGGGGGGGTGGGGGGGGGGGGGTAGGGGGGCACTCTCGCGTTTTCTTGCCCAAGACCGCAGAGCCGCAGTGTTCACGGACCCCGCAAGCCCCACCGCAATCGAGGCTTCGAGAGAAACGGAGCGAGGAGAGAATTACCTGATAAACACAGGCCTGTCCTGCAGAGTCCCTCCTTCGGTTCCGATGCGCTTCGTCAGCTGCCGCTGGGATCAGAAATCATTGGAGACGGATCTCTCTCTCTCTCTCTCTCTCTCTCTCTCTCTCGAACCGACTCTACTATCCTCCAGCCGAGCAGAGGAGAGGCAGGCACAATTACACGACGTGCACGCGCCTCAACCTGCGTCCAATCACGCGCTTCGCCAGCACTGGCCCAGGAACATAATCCTCACAAGGCAGCAGAGAGGAGCAACCCAGCTAACCAGGAGAAAATACCTCCGACAGAGCACTGGGCTGCACCTACCGCACACACCTGGTGACATTCTCATGCTATTAAGGAGCTTCAGGTATCCATACAACATCGCTTGCAAGATCTCCATAGAAAAGCATTGGCAATAGAATGGGATGCTCTGGAGGTCATGCCAGCAATAGGACACCTTAAAGTAGGAGGTCTGGAGACTTTCAGGTGGTCCCAAAGCTTGTATGATCTCCATAGAAAAGCATTGGCAATAGAATGGGATACGCCGGAGGTCATACAAGCAATGGGACCACCTTCGAGTGGGAGGTATATGACCTCCAAAGCATTACATTGTGTTTCCATTGCTTATATGATCTCCATGTAAAAACATTGGGGATGCTCATGCAAGGAGTAGGCGGTCTGGAGACTTTAAGGTGATCCCAAACCTTGTATGATCTCCATATAAAAGCATTAGCAATAAAATGGGATGCTCTAGAGATCATGCCAGCAATAGGAACACCTTAAAGTAGGAGGTCTGGACACTTTATGGTGTTCCCATTGCTTATATGATCTCCCTAGAAAAGCACTGGCAATAGAATGGGATGCTCTGGAGGGCACCATGATCAACATTGGGCTGAGTGGTGGAGCTCCATCCAGTACCTTTGGGATGAGCTGGAGTGGTGTTTGAGATCCAGAACTACTGATCAAACATCAGTACCTGTCCTCACTATTGCTCTAATGGCTGAATGCAATCAGTTGCTCCCAGCAATGTCCCAGTACGTGGTAAAGCCTTACCAGAACAGTAGTGGCAAAAGAGGGGCAAACTCTCCCGTTAACATTCTTAATTTCAGAAGAAACGATGGATAAGGAGTGTTGAAGTGTCCAAACCCCCAACTTTAAGGGGCTCCCATTACTTGTATGATCTCCAGGCAAAAGCATCGGCAATAGAATGTGATGCTCTGGTCAGAGGAGTATAAAGCCCTCCAGTATTTGGCTGTGGAGATCTCTGGAGTGGTGGAGCTCCATCCAGTACCTCGGATGAGTTGGAGTGGTGCTAGAGATCCAGAACTATTCATCCAGCATCAGTACCTGACCTCACCAGTGGTCTCGTGGCTGAATGCAGTCAGTTCCTGCATGCAGTGTCCCACTATATAGTAAAGCCTTCCCAAAACAATAAATGGAAAAAGGGCACAAACTCCTCCTATTAATACCCTTCATTTCTGAAGATATGATGCATAAGGAGTCAATAAATGTTTGGACCGAGGAGATTTCTGACTGCACACTAAGAACAGGAGAAAATGGACCTTTCTTTGAGAATATAATTAATATAGATGGCACTGTAAGTTGCGAGGTGGGGTCTCCATGGATCACACTAGTTTGTCCAGCACATCCTACAGGTGTTTGATCTGATTGAGATCTGGGGGCTGTGAAGACCGAATCAACACCTTGAATGGTTAGGTAGGTGGTTCACGGCAAAGTAACATCCATAAGTTTTTTCCAGCAGAACATTGGTCAGAGCATCACACTGCCTCCAGTTTTGTACCTTGCTCTCATGCATGGCTGAATGCAATCAGTTCCATCCAGCAATGTCCCAAAATCTAGAAAAGCCTTCTCAGAACAGTAGAGGCAAAAAGGGGGACAAACTCCTCCTATTAATACCATTGATTATTTTAGAAGAAATGATATATAAGGAGTCAACAAACATTAGGACCAGGTAGATATACTGATGGTTTATGATGACACACTAAAAACAGGAGAAAAATGACCTTTCTTTAAGAAAATGATTAAAAAAGAAACATAGATGGCACTGGATGATTATGAGACGATGATTGGCTCAGTGCACTGCCAGCTTTTTAGCTTTGATGGGCAAGAGATGCCACCCCAGGTGGAGGAACTCTCAGGGGGGTTTGTCGGGGGGGGGGGGAGAATTAAGTCAAAAGAAAGGGAAATTGGTAGCTGAGCTGGAAAAATCTGTGTGTCTCCCTTGATGAAAGCCCTGGCCTTCTCTTCAAAGACGAGCTAATTGCATGTCGCATGTCTCACGGGGGAGCTGTGATTCACAGGGGAAAATTTATGGCCTGTACTGTTTCTTATTTGTGCAGGAAATTAGAAATTAAAGTCCAAAGTGTATTTCGTTTCAGACCCTTTTGTCTAAGATAAAGCTATAAAAGCTAGTCTTTATTCCAAAGAATGTGGAATGTGGAACTTCTCCAGGTAGTACTGCTGGTGTTGGTCTAAATGCTTTGTTAGTATTTAGTCTCCTGAACTCAGGATTTGATTGGTGATCTGACTCAAGAGCTGAACTAAGACTGAACCAAGACTGAAACTAATGGGAACATTTGGAGATCCTTTAAGGTTTGAGGTGGATCTCCATGGATTAGTTTGCCCAACACACTCGACAGATGCTTGACAGATCCTCAATATGATCATTTATATTACTACTTATGTGCACTAGTTGATGCCCCTTTCGATGCCCGATTGCGTGCAATATCACAACTTATGTCACTACTTATGCAATAGTATTATCATGTGCAATATCACTACATATGTCACTATTATGTGCAACAAACTCAGTATAGAGAACAACTCCAAACCACTCTTTGTTTTAACTTGTAAACTACTTCAGCAGTAATTTATTTATTTATCTATAGTATTTATGTGCTCTCATCACACCTATTATTTTATAGACATTTCTCAAGTTGTATTATTTGCATGCTTACACATAATGATATTTGCAACCTCTGTACTCTGTTAATGGTGCAGACACAAGCATTGTAAGCAATTTGCTTTGCTTTTATCGTGGTGTAACTCCCTGTGTGGATATTGTAACTTTTACATGTGAGACGGACATTTTACGTTTCTCTCTGAAATGACTTAGGTGCAGCACCTCTCGTTCTGTGCTGACTGGTTGACTATGCATTGCTATGAAGGATGCAGGGATTTGTAACGTTTCATGTTCGTGTGACAAAAATGGCGCGGAAGAGGTTTTTTTTGGGCCGCTGATGTGTTTCCCAGTAGCTATGAAGAAAGCAATAAATGCTGTGTAGCAGGTCAAAACTGTGTGATCCTTCCTCAATATGGCTAAGAAAACTGAAAGTGCATCAGTATTTATATCCGCCTCTCCTACTTACCACAGCATTTTGTATATATATATTATAGTGTATTTAGTACTAAGCATTATCTGAGTATTTTCTGTTTTGACTTATACTATATTGTTCTTGTCTTTGTGTCTCTGTGTGTCTTTGCAGTCGTTGCATAATCAGTTTCCTCAGGGATCAATCAAGTTTTCTGATTCTGATTATAGTCTTTAAGTCAGATATGAATATTTAGAGCTTTGTATCATTTTCCAGTTTATTAGTTTATTCCCCACGACTGTAATCCGAACACTGTTGACGACTGAGGAAAAACATGCCCTCTTTGCCTTTAGCTGAGACACATTTTCAGACTGATTTACTTGTTTTGGGCCAATCTGACATAATTGGCCCTCTGCAGCTGGCACTGAGACCGCACTCCATGAGGCATAACTCCTCTCAAGGACAACGTGGAGCTGAGCCAGGCCAGCGGAGCCCCGAGCAGATGTCCAACTCCGCCACTGTGCAAGATGCATTATGAGGGACTATAAGATCAGAGCGTCACTTACAACTAGTATCAGTTCTGAAGAAAAAGGACTCTGATGTTGCATATCAGGTCTTCAATATGAGTGCAAACAGACTGTGTGTCCTCTACTATTTGGGTCAGGTTGTGGTCTAGAAATGATTGCACTGATGATCTGTCACTTACTCTGAAATGATGAGTTTATAGACTGGTGGCTCTGGTGCAGAACAAAAAGATGAAATTTCAGATACTAAAATTTCCTCTTGATTGACTACATTCGGAGTAAAAAGGAAATTGTGTACCTCAGATCAAAAAAGAAGAAACCACCAAATCAATTTTCAGGTTTTCTTGTACAAAAACACCTTGACAAGATAACAAGAGTGTTGTTCGTAAAGTGGTTTCGAACATTTCTGACCAGCACATTTCAGTGCTTTCGCTTGATCTCTTGCACCTGAATCAATTCAACTGACTATGAAGCCCTTAATGAGTTAAGACTATGGCACCTGGCAAGGGTTGGGAAATATTAGGCAGCAAGTGAAGTCAGTTCTTGAAGTTGATGTTGGAAGCTGGAAAAATGGGTGAGTCTAAGGATCTGAGTATGGGGTGCCGTTTGTAAAAACAGATTAACAAATTTAGAGGTGTCATTTTTTTCATCATTTAGCTCAATTTTCACACATTTAGAGCTAAAGGTGTTAAAAAAAAACTGTTACGTTTTGGTACATTTTCTTGCTGCATAAATGTTAAATATATATCTAAATGTTAAATCTAAATCTAAATGTTACTTACCTGGAGAAAAGATTACACCAAGATGCACTATGGGAGCAAGGTACACCTCCAGAGGCAGTGTGATGCTCTGGGCAACATTCTGCTGGGAAGCCTCAGGTCCTGACCTACCAAAACATTGTTGCAGACCAAGTTCACCCCTTCATGGTGAAAGTGTTCCTTAATGGCTGTGGCCTCTTTCAACAGAATGATGACCCCCCTACACACTACAAACTCTGTTCAGGAATGGTTTGAGGAACATGGAAGTTCAAAGTGTTGATTTGTCCTCCAAATTCCCAGATCTCAGTCTGATTAAGCATCTGTAGGACGAACTAGTCCAACTCATGGAGGACACATCTCGCAACTTTCAGGACTTAACGAGTCTGATGTAATGTATTGGCTGTACATTACAGTGATTTTATAAACTGAAATTGTGTTTTGGGCTTAAATCACTGTATTGCCTGGCCTTAAATGGCTTATTGCTTGATTATCTTGATAAACAAACATGTTTTCTTACAAAACTGCATTGATCTATAATGTCAGTTATTTGAATGGCTTTAATATTGTAATTAGAAAATGTATTGCGATTTGTTGAATTTTTTGCAGCTCTACACCCTAACGTCATTTTATTTGAATAAGTTAAAACATTTGGGTCTCGACTCATTTGAGAAAGAGTCATTCAGATTGGTTGAGACATTGGTTTTAGAGGAGCCCGTTAAATATGTTTCTGGTTCCCTTAAAGACAAAAGTCTATGGCATTTCCTCATTAAAATGCCGACCTTGCTGATTCAGCCTCGGAGCTGCTCTAGTCTGGGCCTGGAGCCACCAAAGGAAAGCCTCTCTGGAGAACACAGGACAGGTGGCTTGCATAAACAGCCCTCTGAAATATCATATTTGATATCTCAAAGCTGTGCAAATAAATCGCGCTTCCTTTCAAGGCCAATCACATTTGAAACACAGCAATAAAGAGACGGCAAAAAAGATTGTGTAATCAAAGTAACCATTGATGTTCTATTACATCTTAAGAAGCAAACAGTATTTTACCTTGCTTCTAATGACCCGGGGTTTAAATGTGTGCTTAAGTCATAATCTCATAATGGCTTAGACCTAAATACCAATCGGCATTTTCATCATTCGGGTTTTCCAGACTTAACATATTTATGGCAAGACATGGCAGGCAAATATTACTGGTTTGTTGCTGGTCCTATGGCTGACCACAGGTCCTCCCTGGGGCTAGCTCAGAGCTGGCTACAGCCAGCTTCCTCCTGTGTCCCCCAACATCCTTTGGCTCACTAAATTCTGCAAGCCTTGCTTTCTAACACCATTCCAAACTCACAAATTATGTAATGTACATTTTCTTTGCTTTTTTTCACAGGTTTTAATGCATTTAAAAATAAACACAAGCTTTACAAAGGCAGTAAAATCCAATAAGAGCTTTAGGTTGTGTTCTTACCCAAGTACCAGGAGCTGAAACTGAGCCAGCGCAGCTGAAGACTCAACACCCATTGAGTTCCCACATGTCGCAATTTCCCCTACCCTCCCTATCGCCACCTTTGTCTCCAGGTAACCACAGATCCCCCTCTGTCAGGCTTCACCAGTGCCATTTTGGGAAAGAGCAATTCTCTTGGCAGGACCATATGGCACTCCGACTCCCTAGTGCCACCCACGTCCACTCTGTTTCAATGTAAATCAATAGGATAGGGCCTACGGCTGAAGCCTGGGGCACACCACACAAGTTCAGGACACACGCAGGCCTGGATTACGAGCGGAAAGGGCAGAAGAGAGTGCAAGGGAAGCTAAAATGGCAAAGCTTTACAAGATTAGGATAACACACTGGTTTCCCCCTGCGAACACACTGCAAATCTTCAAGCAGGAAGCTGCACCTGAGGGTTATAATACACTTAGCTCTTAACAAAAACAGCAGGCTTTTATACACAAAAGCAGAGTGAAAAACAAGGTCAGGTATTTTTAGTCTTTAAAGTAATTCCACCAGTCCAAAATACAGGTTTGTGTTTTTTGGCTCCAAAATTTCTAAACTTGTATAGGTCTGTACAGACAGAATAAGAGCATGATAAAACGTTTAGGTAACTCTTTTTAACATTTTAATAAAAGTCCAAGACAGTTTGAAAACACAGGTTTAGTCATCATTTGCAGAAAACCGTGGTCAAACACACTCTGGGAAATTATCCAGAGTTGTTTTGTTCTAATTGACCATGATTGAAAGTCAAATCATTAACAAAGTTTCCACTCAAAAAATGTTGTGATTGAGTTATTAAACATTCAGTTTCATGGTTATGTGATAGTTTATGCATTTACTGCCATAAGGGACATTTGCACCACTTGCTTTGTATTTTTACACACACACACACACACACACCCAACCTTCTTACAAAATTGAACTTTCAAGCAGCTGAATAAATGAACTGCACAGAAAAATAAACAGACAGTGAGATGGACTATATTGTCAAATGTGTATTAAGCCCATGTCACTTTTGTCAGTGACGTTTTGTGAGCAAATTTCCAGTAATTTTGATGATACTCACCACAGTTACATATTTAATGGCATAAATTTATATGGAGAAATTTCACAGTGAGTTTGTGAACTTTGCAGGAGGGCAAGAGACGGCATCATCATTACTTATATGGTTTTACTGATTGTAATGAATTAACCACAGGCTTATCAAAGCTGCTCATAAGTCATCACACCACCACGAAACATGCCATTTATCTTCAGTTTTTTGGATAAAGATCAGTGTGAAACACTCCACTCTCGGAAATATAGATGTTTTGTGTTGTTGCCATTTATGTTTACTGAAATAGCTGGCATGCTAACTGCATCAACATGGATTTTTTTTTTTGTTTCATTGCCTAACTTCTGGACCAGCTTCAGTCACATCCCAAGAAAACTGAAAATCACATCGATTACACAGTTGATTATGAAGTTCTTGGTCTCTCTGAATTGTCCCGATGCTTTGGTTAATTACCATAAACGCTCTAGAGGAGTTTACCGTCCATTGAAGACCAAACTTCACCAAACACTTCAAAAAGAATACAGCACAAAAGCTCTTGAGCTTGAAAAGAAAACAACAGTTCAACAAAAATGTATTTTATTGTACAAAGATAGGACTCATATTGGCTTTTCCACAGTTTCTAACCAACATAATTTACTTGGGGCCAAGCATGTCCTGGGGACGAACCCACTGATCAAACTGCTCCTCGGTCAAGTATCCCAGTTTAATAGCAGTGGCTTTTAATGTTGAGCCTTCTTTGTGCGCAGTCTTGGCGATAGTAGCAGCTTTGTCGTAACCTGGGAGAGAGAAAGAGGTAAGAAGAATTATGCAATATCCATCACTAACTAAAAGAGCTTGTAAGAGTGTATAAACACTTCAGATGGAACTACAAACAAGAAAAGAAAGTGAGGAAGAAGAAAGAATCGGGAAAGCTTATCTGAGAACCACTTGAAAAGGATTTCCATTAGGACCAGTATGTCTGAAAGTGCCTCTTGCTCCCGAGTGTTTCAATAGAGGCAGAATATCAACACTCTCTTTCCTCCTGCTTTATATGCAGATGCGAACATGCTGAGGTGCTTCTTTGTTCTATGTTCCGAGCTATTATTTATTTACTATGCCGAGCCTAGGAATTCCTATGGGCTTCAGATCGGAGAACAGATAAGAAATAATCCTATATTTTATTCACTTTCTTCATTCTTATGAAGCGCGTTACTGCTGTGAAAGGAGATACCATAAAGACATGCGATCAATGTTAACAGCTATTTTTCTTCGGATACAGACGTCTGGCTGCATGCCGTAAATTATTGAGCTGAGTATAAAATAATAATAACCTGATGAAAATATTTCTGCACATTCCATCTCAGTGCATGATCTTCTGCGAGAGTCATTTATTAGAAATGTGAATGAGGGACTTGAGTTCTTTATACATTCTGGAATTCCAATATGCTAGTTTCTGAATATTCAAATCACTATTCGAGTATTTGTTTGTATGTTTTGTTGCTCAGACGGAGGAAACATATGTCAACAATTCAGTGGAATACTTTAAGGTTAAAATAATTTTGCTTGTTTTAAAAGTAACGTCAATGCGATGTAAATATATTACACTTTGCAAGTGCTACATCGTTGAAAAAACTTTACAAGTCATCACCATCTACCATTGTGCCAGTTAGTTCCAGTGTTAGAATGAACTCATTAGCTAATAGGCAGCCTGTTACTCAAACACTGTGACTGTAGGATATATGTTGTACTATATGTTGTATTGTGTATTACAATATGACAATATTGTGTACTGTGTATTATGTGCTAGTAATTATAATATTGTATAATGTGTATTATGTGCTAGTAATTATAATATTGTATAATGTGTATTATGTGCTAGTAATTATAATATTGTGTACTGTGTATTATGTGCTAGTAATTGTAATATTGTGTACTGTGTATTATGTGCTAGTAATTATAATACTGTGTATTATGTGCTAGTAATTATAATATCGTGTACTGTGTATTATGTGCTAGTAATTATAATACTGTGTATTATGTGCTAGTAATTATAATATTGTGTACTGTGTATTATGTGCTAGTAATTATAATACCGTGTACTGTGTATTATGTGCTAGTAATTATAATACTGTGTACTGTGTATTATGTGCTGGTATCAGACAAAAAAGCCTGTTTTCTTCTTTCCTGTATATACTGTTATGTATATCATTTACCCAGCACAGCACACAATAAATACTTCAGACAGAAATGTTACTATAGCTAGCGATTAGGGCCAGCTTAAATCTTACAAGCTTGGAATAGTTTTTTGGGTATTTCTAAAGGAGAACTTGATTACTTATCCACAAAATCACCCTTCGAAAATATATATATACATTTTTAATGAAATATTTTCAGTAGGGCAACAATGTATTAATGATCAGGCAAAGGACAGCTTCTCATGCCCCATATGTTTCTGAAGAAACTGCGGTTTTAGCATGTATAAGTCAAGTTAAACTACAGACAGCACGGCTCTGGTTTTTGAATGTACAGGATTGTCTGACAATGTGGAAGACAAAAGCCTCATCCAGTACCAGACCTCAGCACAACAGACAGGGCTCTGGCTTTAATGTCATCTGACCAGAAACCAGTAGCAAATTCATTCAAAAGTTGCGCCAAAGTCGTCAATCTCAGTGTTATTTGAACTGACACTTTGAAAGACCCCAAAAAAACCACCCAAAAAAAAACCAACAAAAAAAACCAAAGAACCACATCGAAGGTACATGGTTTAAGGACACACCGCTACAAACCAGAACTTGCTCAGCTGAGCCAGAACTGCCCACTAAACTAAATCCTGTCAAACCTCACCATCCACGCAAGGGCATGGACTCATTATCTTGTCTAGGAAAGCTCCAGAATCCAATTACTTCACTAGATAAAGGTTCGCGTCCTGCACTCAGAGGCCGAACCGGAGCCGGTTCAGACAGACAGTCTGAGCACTGCGCCATGCTGGGGTCCTTCTGGCCTGACCCCATCCTGGGCGTTTGGAGGGTCTGTCTCTGTGTGTGTGTGTGTGCGTGTGTGTGTGTGTAGCCTCACACACTCTCAGCAGCTGCTCGGGGACAGAACAAACGGATGGAAATAGGCAAAGTGCCACTGTATTTGCAAGTCTGATGAAGGTCATCAATCAGACTGTAGGCTGGCCTGAGCGCCCCAGACCACCTGAAACAAACACACACATACACGCCTTTCCCCCACCTCCTCCCATAACTTCCCTAACTCTGCTTTTCTTTACTACTGAGAAAACTGACTGTAATTAGACATGGCTTGATAGTACTTCTTCCTTTCCCTCTACTGATATTGGCCAGATCCGACTTCGTTTAATCTGCTAAGCTTTAAAAAGAGCTGTTTTTTACTGAAGCACTTAAGATAAGCATCTAAAAGTAGACCATTATACTCAAAGTACTACAAACGAAGAAATGCACAGCAAATAACATGATATAGTACGTGTGTATTATTTTAGGGTAGATTTGATACAGTACTGGAGAATTCTTGTCCAGCATTTTCACACTACTGTTCTTCTCATGTTCTATTATTATTATTATTATTATTATTATTATTAACAATAATAATCTTTTTATAGCTAGAACTTGGCTCATCTTCTCCTCCTACGTTTTTTTTTTTAACTCACATGGTTCCATTGTCACAATGTCAGTTTTTATCTGGCTTGTTTATATCAGGGACTGAGAATTGATTATTTAAAAAATAGATTTTTGTGGTCAAGTCGCCTCTGTAAAATATGGTGTGAAAGAGAGTCACCTTCGAAATGCATGTCTGTGATGTCACAGGACAGTCTGTGATGTCACAGGAGAAACACAAACGAGAAGAAACAAACACAAAGCAAAACACAGAGCAGACTAATATACAGACTTCAAGACGGTAAAAAAAAAAAAAAAAAAGATGTTTGTCACTGTTTGTTGTGGTTTAATTAAAGATAATCAGCCTGTGAATGCAGCTACATGTGTTTTCAGCCGTCCTTACCCATAAATGGCTTGGTAAGTGGCACCGTGTTCACTGGTTTTATAGCAACCATGCAATCACAATTCGGAAATACATCCAGTTTCGGCTAGTATTGGAACCCAAAACCCATTTATACTGGAACCCCCTGTAATTACACAGGTCAGCAAAAACATTTTTTTGTAATCATCAGAAACCACAACACACTTTTCTACACCAATTTTTCATGCTGATTTCAGATCAGCTTTCAGTTTTTTTCAGTCACATCAACTTTTTAAATTATGAGTAATATTAGA
>JBBJLS010038124.1:0-14079 GCA_037577275.1 Bryconaethiops microstoma
ACATTACCTCTTTATGTGCAATAGTATAACCGACCAAAACTCACTCAGTCCTTGCATAATACACGGTACAAGATTAGCTGAATTTCTATAACTCACTCAGTCCACTCGCGAGTGGTACTTACTTACCCGGGTCTCCCAGGTGGTAGATCATAAACTAAGATGGCTCTATGCTGTGGCATGTAGTAGGATATAAATATCAAATTTGTACATAATTTTGAGACATTGAATATCGATTTACTTAAAAATTGTTTTCTTTATCATTTTTAAACAAATTTGCCCATACAAAAATGTGCAGGAATTGCGCTTTAGAAACAGGCATTATAAAATGACAAGTAACTGTAAAATTTCAATAAACAAATTATTTCCTGTACGAGTTGCTTTCCAATAGGTAAAACAAGTAAAACACGATTTTCCGGGAAAAAAAATGCTTTTGGACTGAGTGAGTTTTGGAAATTTGCTCTTCAATTTTGGTCAATTTTGGCCTTTGTGCTGATATTTTCAAATTTCAGCATTACTTCATGTTGTATTGCTGATCCCTAATGTTTCAACCATGTGTTTGCTCTCTTTTTTTGCTATATGTCTCTCATAAACCAGAAGACAGAATAATTCTTTCACCACCCTCACCCGCTCTCACCCATCTCTCACGTTCTCTCTCTCTCTCTCTCTCTCTCTCTCTCTTGTTCTTGCTCTCTCTCTCTCCATTTCTTGTGCTTTCACTCTTTCTGTCTCTCTCTCTCTCTGTCTCTGTCTCTCTCTCTCATATATGCACAGGATCTCTTATCATCCTGTGAGCAGCCATAATAAGGTAGGGTCTTGCAGAACAAGAGTCCAATCGATGCAGAGCTGCGTTCCCAGCTGATGAATGGCAGAGTTAATGGCATGGACATCTCTAAAAGCCTCACATAAGAATGAAAAATAAAAATAAATTAGCCTGGAACAGGGCCTTGTTCAGGCCCAGTCCATTCCCATCTGCTCAGGCCTTGCGTTATTGATCCCTATCAGGCTTTTAACTTCTGATGTATTAGCAACATTGCAGCACTGCCCTAGCATTAGGGCAGCTAGCCTGCTAGCACTTCTCAGTGCTGGCTCGTTTGTTGTCTGAATCGGAGCAAGTATGGACAACTACTCAAGTATCAGTCCTTTTGCTCTGATAGAAGGCTGTTATCTTGGCATGGGCCACAGCTAGCTTTGTGTTGCAGTGTTAGTGGTGTCACTACATTCGTCAGTAGGTGAATGATGAGGACCAATTTAACTGTAATTGGCCAATTGAGAGCAAGTTTGGGTTCTCAGTAGGGATGAATCAAGAGTTAGAATTGTTTAGTTAGGGGAACAGAAGAAGCCAATGAATTGAGGCATGCAGTTGTTAGCCGCAGGAGTTATGGGGATTCTGGGCTAGCTTGGTGGCATAGGTCATATTCTGTACTGGTCTCCTATTGTGACCACAGTGGGAAATGAAAGGGCCTGTTTGAAATAAGAAAGAAAAACTCAGTTTCACCACAGAAGCATCTTCAAGTGCACTCCTACACATGCTCATTCACACATATTTGTGCCTCTGTTCTTTTGTTCATAGGTCATATTTGAAGCTACAGTCTCGGCTGAGCAGAAGGGCTACATTGGCCTGGATGACATTGTGCTGCTGAACTACCCATGTTGTAAGTACCTTGCAAACCCTATACTTACCACACACACGAACACACACACACACACACTTGTTACTCCTCTGTCCTTTTCATCTGGGTATATGACGGTGTCACGTCCCATGGGAGATTAATTAAACCTTCTGTTTACATCGGTCAGACCCTTCAGGTGGTCTAAATGAGCATGATGGGCACAGGCTCACACTTGTCCATCCACCTCTTCTTTTCCATCTTCTTGCCAATTTCCTCTGAGGCATTCGTATGCTTCAGGGCAAAAAAAGAAAGGCAGCTCGCCTGGTCGTGCCACTCTTTTGCTCCACACATTATTATTATCTGCTTCGCATCTCGAGCGGGCAAGAAAATATGCGTCTTCCGCTTGTGTGTCTGGCTGCCCACATACAGTGCTATTCTTCTCTTCTTTCTTTCCTTGACCCACATGCTTCCCCCTGCAGCTCATCCTCTTTTTGAGGGAGGTCATGCCATACACACTCACCCGCTGTCCTATAGTCCATTAGCCCCACTAAAGCTGCTTGTGGCAGTGAAAGGAGTTTAATTAGGTTCCAATAGCCTTCTCCTATAGCAGAGGCCACCACCATTATGAGCCTTGATTCACCCATTTCATTTTTTATTCTGTTCCCCAGAAATGGCAGATTGGGGTTTTCTTACATTCTTATGTAAGACCATGTAATCAGAACTAGACATGGTTGGTCAAATTTAAAAAGTTACAGTTAAAAAGGTTAAGTATACTGTAGGGCTGAGCAAAACATCTAACTGCGATTTTTCTTACCACATTTGAGACTGCAATACAAATAGCTAATATTTTCTGTTCACTATTTTTACATTTTTGGCTGAGAAGCATGAAAATAGTACGCCAAACTGTTGTCTTGTCATGTACAGAGTGCACGGCTCTACATGTGGTTCACAAGCTATGTGTTCTTAGGTTAAAATGTCACTTCTTAAATTTATTAAGGGCTGGATGGTGGCCTAGTGGTTAGGGAGTTGTCCTTGCAATTAGAAAGACATGGGTTTGAATCCCAGTACTGCTTGTGGCACTTCTGAGGTAGGTACTGGTCCCTGGGCCCTCCGTTGGTGCCAGCCCCCTGCTTCATTTGGTGAATGTGTTAAATGCATAGAAAGAATTTCACATTATTCACACTGTGTGTTGTGCTGTGGTGTGTTTACTCATGACTACTTTATTAAGACAACATTTTTGATAATGTACACTATAGAAAAAGATTTCTGCTTTGGACATTTGAAAATTAGACTCTTACAAGTTGCAGTTTTGTCACAAAGGCAATTAATATCTCAGCCTTACTATCCAAATTCTCAAAAAAATGTTTTAGTTGCAATTGCACAAGTAGCTTATGAGCATGCTCCCTTTGCACATACTTGCTTAGACCTGACACATACTATCATAGAAATAAATACATTCACTTAAGGGATCTAATGCATGAAGCTAATGAGCCTGCACTTATGCTGCCTTTATACTCACCTAACAAGGGACTCCTTATAATGATGCATTTATACAACATTAGAAGTTACAAATGATACTTATCTATCTTGATTTTGTAAAATAGTTTGACTATATTAGCAGAATCAATTTAACAAATAAGTGGACACTATTGAATAAATAAAAATGCCCGACTGAAGGCGGTAAGAAAATTTGTATCACTGGTCATCTACCCAACAATCACACCTGCCTTTCAGGTCCAAAACCTGGATTATTACTCCCATATCATGCAATGACATCAAAAGCAGTGCACTTCACAAGGGGCCTCTGAGCCTATTATTCCTGAGGCTGGTGGCTCTGTCATTTTGCCAGACTGAGATGATATTACGTCCCATGATGCACAGCACAAGCTACTTCAAATGGTGCCTTTCCCCCTGCTGGCCTGATCGATTCGGGCCATGGGTCATCAACTTAGTGGAAAGCTCCAGTTCCACCGAAAGTAACAGGCGGGTTAGAAGAGGGGTTTAGCCACTTACACTACACATTTGTAGCTGATTTTTGAATTCCAATCAATGTACAAGTCTTATTCGGGTGAAGTGCATGTGTTTTCTAATGGCTAACTACTCAGTAATGATAATATATATCAGGCTTGTTCAGACAAATTCTCTCATACATTCTCACATACAAAGATGGATACACACACACAGTCTTACTATATTACTGTATGACCTGATTTTCATCTTAAATTCCACTCATTCAAAACTTTTGCATAATTCAGTCACTGAGCTCTAATCAGAGCCATTCAGAGTATTTTGATGTGCAATGGTTCATTGTATGGAAACTTTTATTTTACAGTAGTGGTGATAGGAACCAGGGGTTGGAATGGCTACAGTGCAAATATAGCCTATTTATTTCACAAGTAGTGAACCCATTTGTGCCTTCTGAGTTTCAATTAGAATGTTTGTAATGGTAAAACAGAGGTAAACTAAAGTTGGTCTATTTTGCTCTCAACACCCTAGATCAGGGGTGTCGAACTCCCTTCCTGGAGGGCCGTAGTCCAGCACGTTTTGGTGATTTCCCTGCTCAGAAACACCTGGTTCACCTCACCAGTTAATTGTCAGGTTTAGTGAATGTGTTTCAGGAGGAGAACCATCAAACTGTGCTGGACAACGGCCCCCCAGGACCAGAGTTTGACACCCCTGCTCTAGATGGACCTCTCCAACATCAATTTAATGGATTTTTAAAATTCTTTTTGTGTAATAATTTTCAGTGAGGTAAATTAGCTTATAGAGGATTTAAACTCTTCAGACACCTATTACCTATCATAACCATTGTGAATTCTGACCTTCAGTCCACTCTAAATGACATTGTTTACATATAAACTAATGAATTAGGCAGAAATGTTGGAAATTGAGAGCGACCACAGTAACCAAAAGGATTTTTCAAGTGCATTTCTATTTACTTTCCTCTTCCTGCACACACACACCGTGACTGTGTTCGACACTTGGCTGGAGGAGTCAGCCAGTAGACTCTTGGCATGTGCTTGTCTCTCTGGCCCCTTGCTAGTCTAATCCTTTTTTAGGAGTATCATCCAGCCTGATGTTAATGAATGGTAATGGTGGGTGTTTACGAGCTAATTAAACCCACCGAGTCTTAGACGGCCTCTTTTAAGCAGACAGGCTTGTGAAAAACACTCGCAGCTCCAATTTCTCTCCAGAAAGCTCAGCCAGATACTTTCTGAAACCTCTCAGTGAACAACAAAATTTTTATAGTCCTCTAGGGTGATAGAAGGAATTTTTTTTTTACTGGCTCACCTGTTCTGGTACTACTGTGCTGCAACACTGACAGGTCTTCCTAGGCTTCTAAAGTTTCTGAACCTTCTGGCAAGCAACAGAAGGCACAACTTCCTTTCATTCCTCTAGTGTCCATTAAAAGAGAATTCTATCAATTAAGACAGTCAGGTCTTAATGAAATGGATTATTGTGAAAAACTTACTGTCATAGTGTGTGCCAGTGATGACATGGTAATAAAACAAAAGCAGATCCAGGCAGAAACAACAAACTGAAAATGGGCCACAGATGAACACAATAAATATGGAGCACAACGGAGAACCGATCACTGAGAGTGGCAGGGTAGAACTTACATAAACAGAGACTCTGGTTCAGAGGATAGTTTCTGTAAACACAAAAAGCCAGTTAAACAATTCAGCAGACAGGAAAGAGGGCGTGGCTTGGTAGGGACAGCGGTGAGTCTGTGACAGTACCCCTTCTATGGATCCATAGAGTGCATCTCCCAAGGCTCAAATAATGATCCACCATAGGAGCTTACTTAGAGGAGTGGTAACAGGTCAACAACAGTAGATACTTGAGAAAACATATGGCTCAGATTTACACATTTTCTATATGTCAAGAAGCATTAAACTAAACTAGGTTCCTGACACAGGTGGGGATAAACCAAAGGTCTAGCATTACAATTACATACCCAAGGACCTGGGCAAGGGTTCTAAGGAAGGGGCTGAGGAAGGAAAGAATAACAGGAATATACACGTAGTCATGGGAATTCTCATTCAAAGTCATAAATCAGAAAATGTCCTTCACAATGCAGAAAGTGTCACATGCACGTATAACGTGACGCGCACGGGTCATGTTCTTGTCCACCTCAAACTGTGACAAAATGACTGAGCCTTTTACTGTGAGCCCAGCGGAGTGGTTCGGTCTGGTGGCTACGGTGAAACAGCAGCAGGAAGAGATCGTGACTCTGAGGCAAGAAGTTGCCACTCTGCAACAGCAGATGGCACTCCTGCATCAGGTGCAGGCTCAATCTCCGGCTGAACCACCAGCGCTCCAGCCGGCCGTCCCAACTCCTCCTCCTCCCTCTCCCTCTGTATTTACTACACCACATTATGCCACAAAAATGTCACTCCCCGATAAATGGAATGGGATAGACAGGAAGTGTGATGTGTTCCTGACCACTCTTTCTCTGCTCTTCGAGTTTCAGCCAGAAAGATACCCATCGGACTGAAGTTGCATCGCACTTTTCGTCTCCCTCCTCACCGGACAGGCAGCAGAATGGGCAGCGGAAGTCCTGAAGGCGGATACTATCATCTGTTACAACTACGATATGTTCACTAAACAGCTCAGGACTGCCTTTCAACATCGTGACTGCGAAGTGGAGGTGGCCTCTCGTCTATACCATCTGCGACAGGGAGACCTTTCGGTGAGCAAATACACCGCAGAGTTTCGTACCCTCTCCGTGCAGACTGCATGGGGAGACTCCGCCCTCCAAACGGCCTACTACAAGGGGCTGGCTCCGTGTCTCAAGGACCAACTCACCGGGAGAGAGCTTCCAGACTCATTGGAGGGTCTCATCCAGATGTGTCTTCGGATCGACCTACGAACCAGCTTTCGCCCAAAGCCTGCTCCTTGTACCCTGCCGCCGGTGAGCCTGGCCACCCCTCATCCCATCGCCCCGAGTTCGCTGGGATCTCTGCCTCTGTCACTCCGGAGCCAGGGAACCCATGCAGCTAGGGTGCGCCTCCTTGGATGCCGCGGAACGGACCCGTCACTATAGAGAGGGGTTGTACTGTGTTTACTGTGCGTCTCCTGACCATCACCGTGCCATCTGTCCGCTCTGTCTGGGAAACGGTTAAGCCAGGTGAACAGAAGGAGGTCCTCGCCTGGCATCACCATCGCCTCCTGGAGGCCGACTGTCTCCCGACTAATCATCCAAGCTCACATCCAGCTCAGCCACAAACGGGTCAGTGTCTCTGCTTTTGTTAATTCAGGGGTGGCGGGCAACTTCATTGACCAAACTTTTGCTGATAGACTGGGTGTGAGATGTGAGGCTTTATCTCAGCTGATCAAAATAACAGCCGTAGACGGTCGACCCCTTAGTCATAGCCCCATCACTCACCGAACATCCCCCCTCATCCTGACTATTGGTCAGCACCAGGAGAAGATCACCTTCCTCATCACTCAACTCGCCTCTCCCCCATCAATCTAGGTCATCCCTGGCTGCTATCTCACGATCTCCTCATCTCCTGGATCCAACAGAAAATACTCCAGTGGGGTCCGACTTGTCAAGAGCTATGTCTCACGGCGTTGGCTGAGAGGTGCTTAGGGGGGCCTGAAGTCCTCGATGTCGATGCTTCTTCCATCCTGGAAGAGTACCTGGATCTAAGGAAGGTATTCAGCAAAAATCGAGCTATCCAACTGCCACCTCACCACCCTTATGATCTGGGTATAGATCTCCTGCCAGGGACGATGCCATCTCTATTCCCTCACGAAGGAAGAACAACAGGCTATGGATGAGTAAGTCTCAGAAGGCTTCTGTTTTGCAAGTTGGATAAATGCGCTTTCCACCAGCGTTCCACTACCTTTCTGGGGTTTGTCATAACTCCGCAGGGGGTAGCCATGGACCCCCAGAAGCTGGCTGCTGTGCGAAGTTGGCCTCTACCTACTTCGCTGAAACAGCTCCAGTGCTTTCTGGGGTTTCCAAACTTTTACAGATGTTTCATCTGGGGGTTCAGTACAGTCACAGCTCCTCTTACAGCTCTCACCAATCCCACCAAGACACCATTTCACCTCCCTCCTGATGCCATCACTGCCTTCCATTGTCTCTGTCACGCCTTTATCTCAGCTCCCATCCTCATTCATCCGGACTGTGCCAAACCATTCATTGTGGAAGCGGACGCCTCCAATGTGGGCGTAGGAGCCGTTCTACATCCGTGTGGGTTCTTCTCGAGAAAATTCACTCCCACTCAGCAGCGATACGGGGTAGGTGACAGTGAGCTGTTGGCCATCAAGTGGGCTCTGGAGGAATGGCGTCACTGGCTCCAAGGTGGCAGTGACCCATTCATCGTCTGGACCGACCACCAAAACTTAAAAGGCATCCAGCAGATGAAACAATTAAATCCTCAGCAGGCGTGGTGGGCATTATTTTTTGAACAATTCAACTTTACCATCTCCTACCGGCCGGGCTCCAAGAACACCAAGGCGGACGTTCTGTCTCGTCAGCATCAAACAGAGATTACCCGGTCGGACCCCGCACCTGTGATACCACCAGAGTTGATTGTTTCGCCCCTCTAGTGGGAGTTGGAAGATCGGGTCTGCCAGGGGCAGACCTTGGAGCCCCCTCCGGCAGACACTCCAGCATTCAGTGGGGCCACTCATCAGCCATCGCCGGTCACCCAGGAGTTCAGCGCACCATCAATCTCCTTCGACGAGCTTTCTGGTGGCCAAGCATGGCTAGTGATGTCCAGGAGTATGTGCAGGCTTGTGCGGTGTGTGCCAGGGCTAAAACTTCTAATTGATCTAGCTCGGGGAGCTACAACCTTTACCCACTCCTCGACACCCTTGGTCTCACATCGCACTTGATTTCGTCACTGGTCTGCCGGAGTCCAACGGGAAAGACATCATTCTGACCATCGTGGATCGCTTCTCCAAGGCTGTGCACCTGGTGGCACTTCACGGGCTCCCCACAGCTAAAACCACTGCAGAACTTATAATAGAGCACATAGTCCTCTTGCATGGGTTCCCCAAGGACATTGTCTCAGACAGAGGGCCCCAGTTCACCGGTCAGTTCTGGAAAGCCTTCTGCCGTCTCATCGCGTCCACCTGCAGTCTATCTTCAGGATACCACGGTCAGATGGAGTGGACCAACCAACAACTGGAGCACTTCCTCAGATGCTTCGTCTCCGATCATCAGCGCTCCTGGGCCAACTACCTCTCTTGGGCTGAACTGTCTCATAATCTACTCACCTCCTCGGCTACAGGCTTCAGTCCATTTGAAGTATGTTATGGTTTCCAACCTCTGATGTTTGAACATCAAGAACTGGAGGTTGATGTACCATCGGCCCAACAGTTGGTCCGCAGGTTTCGATGGATCTGGGGACAAGCGCACAAAGCCATCATTAAATCCAACCGATGATATGTCCAACAACATCGCCGCTGACACCCTCTGGATTTTGCCATGAAATGCCCTGCACGTAGGTCTGTCATGACTGTGTTTGGAAAAAAACAGTGTTTCAGGCATCAGGCAGCACATTAAAGAACATTTCATTGAGGGAATATTCAGAGTGGGTGTGTCCAATCATATCTGCAAATAGCTGGTAAAACTGCAGGATTTCATTTCTTCAAAGCAGGAGCACTCGTGATCAGTTGTTTAAAGACCTATACAAATGATTAAACAAGTGTGCTCCTGCTTCACATGAAATTAAAACATACAGCTATGCCAGGCCTTTGTAAATGTGACTGGACACTCCTGATTTAGAGATATTAAACACACATCTTGTTCTTATCTCCAGCACTGGGGATATTTTTTACTCTCAAGTATCTTTAAATCTGACATTTCACATTAAATCACTCTGAATGACTTTATTTGGCCTCTAACTCTCAAAGTAGAAATTCTTGGAAAACTTTGCAAAATTCCTCATTACATGAGTATTGTTCTCATTAAGAGGCCTTACAATACACAAACACATTTACAGTTTTTAAAGAGTGTGACAATCTGAAAGAAAAGAGCTAACTCCAGCCTTGAACGTTAAAATCATTTACATGCTTCTCCCTTTTTACCCGCTAGCTGTTGTTAGTGTTCTTGACACGGACATCATTGCATCCAACCACAAGCTCCGTTTGAGCAAAACCACTATCAAATGTTCTATCTCTGGCTAAAAGCATGGCTCTCCTGAATACAAAGTCATTTCTCTGATCTGGGACGTCTACAGCCAACTGCAGCTAAATTACTGTCTGTTGATGCATCTTTTTGTAAAACTCACTATTGGACAAAGAAACAATATGAATAATTAATGCATGCCAAGTCTGACTGAAGGCTTGGTGCAAAAAATCAATTACACTATGCAATCTCTGGTCCCTCTGCTCTTTGCAAAGAAAGAGAAACCAGAATACACAAGGAGAGATAAGAAAATGAGATCACAAGAGAGTGCTTTGCTTTGCCTTAGACTGCAAGCTGGATATTTGGATGCTATAGTTTGATCCACAAATATCTACCTAAGAGACCTAGATGGCCAGCAGAGGGTGTACTACAGAAGTGTCCCTAACACACTTTCCTCACAATATGAGTAAGCCATTTTCTGCAGAGAACGCCTAATTTTTGTTTTTGCTTTTTAGTAGTTACTCAGGGTGTCTACAGTTGTCTAGGATAATTACTAACTTGTTTAACCGACCTAGCAAAAGAAGATTCTCCAGCAACCTAACTGATTAAAGTTAGCCTATAATTTTTGGCTTGCTGACCAGGATAACTTGGCAAAAAAAGTGACCCTAGACAATCCAAGTACACATTATTGTACCTCTTTCAACAGGACCCCCCGTGGCCCTTTTTCCCCCAGTGTACTCTATGTGTAAAGTGACACTCTTTTGAGCTGCTTGTGAGCAATGAGGTGTGAAAAAGGATTAAAGTAAAACTCCTGAAATAAAAACAGCTTACACCTCTCCTCGGGGGTGGTGATAAAATGGACAGCACATCCGCAGCTTTCTTTAGATCAAAAAAATGAACAAACATTAATAGAAAACCATTCATGTTACAGTAAAAGAGCCACCAGGAGAAATAAGTGCCACCAGGCCACTGTGTTTCCTCCAGAATCCTCTCCTCTCTCACCAAGGGCATTGCTGTAGGGTGCTCACCCAGGCTGTCACTGCCAGCTAGAACTAGAGCAAGAACAAGCTGAAGAAATTTTAACTGGAGCTGGGAGGCTTTCCTGTCCTATATCTTCTCACTGGTGTGATGCTGAGATGTTATTGCCATACCCTTACACGACTTCTTTGTTTCTCACTCTACATGTTGCATTCCATATGCAAACTTTTCGCACGCTATTGAATAACATTCACTTTCAAGAGGGTAGAAGAAAATAGGTGCCTTAGATCATCTATTTGTCTGCTGTGAAAAACAAAAAATTCACATGCTGCAGTTTTTCAAGGTGAATGTTGCAGCCTTTAAGTATAGCAATATATCTGACAAGAGTCTTTTAAGAAAAGGATAGGGTTGAGGAATGAATAACAGCTGAAAGATTTTTCATGTTTGTTCTCGAATGCTAATATTAATCAAAAACAGGGTTTGTAGCATTACTAATCATGGACTGATGTCGTTTAAGATTAAAGATACATATGCATACAGCGGTTAATCTTTAGAAGATGTAGATATTTTAGAAGATGCAGTTATGCTGGCAATAATAATAGTATGATGTAATTCAGTGTCAACTGCTTCTCACAGGTAGAGAATTGAAAACCAAAAATCTGGCCAAAGAATGGAATCGAACCTTCTGGTCTATAACATGTGTAGAGTAGGATAAAAGCATAATTTAAGATGGTTATGATGAAGTGTAGTTATTATTGCAGATTGTTGAATGTGTACATATAGTTTATTACACAGTAATTAAATACAGTTGCATATACAATAGTTAAGCAATTATGCAGCATACAATAGTACAGCAAAATGCATAATCATAAAGCATCATAACAGCTGGCAGTGCTGTCACGACAAGCTGTGAAATAGCTCTGAATACAGTAATCTGTTTTAAGATATTGCCATCCATTAAAGAGCAGAGAGCTATTAAGCAACCAATAAAATCCTACACAGTGGCAGTACTAATGTAGCACTTGGCAGGGTGCTGACATAGAACAAATTGAGATTTCACTGGGTCCATCCATGACCACTCTATCCAGTCCTTTTAAATCCAACTGCCTAAATCTGTTTGCACCCTGCTTATTATCACTCCTTTTTTTTTTGCAACTACGGATCACCTGGAGAAGCTTTCACAGTCTATCTCATTTTAACTTGGACAAAAAGCCTACAGGAAATTCATCATTAATCTCAAAGGTTTCAGAATCTTGAGGTTGTCCCTTGATTGTTTCTCCCCTTTTTGCCTAAACCACAGTAGAAATGTTTGCGAGGGAACAGAAGATTTATTTAATCCCAAACTACTGTTTTGGCTTCTGTTGGTTAGACTATGCATTAAAGCATATTGTCATATCTGTCTTGCGGTGGTAAAAGAAACAGCTATGTTGTGAATCACACTCGGCTTGAAAAGTGTTGTGGGGGTGGATTGGAAAAACATAGCCACATTGTGCTTTTAGAAATGGCAGAAATAGCTGAGAGCAATAAGTGACCTGTAGTGATTAAAATAAATTTCACACAATGGCTAGATTGCCAACCAGTAGGGTCTCGCGGTTGTCGAATTGTTGGGATATTCAATAGCTGACCTGTATAAAAAATGTACAGGTTAACAGTACAACAATTGTGTCAGTGCTAAGGCTTTGTTAAAGACTTCATGCATGTGAAATCCAAAGAAACTTCCACTGCTCATTAGAATTCCCACTGTTTCTTATTCTCAATCTGCTTGTGAGAGCAGTGAATAGGCTTCGCCAGGGTCAGAGCATATCGACACAGCATTTGGATTTCACTCGAATGAATAATAGGGAAAAACACAGTACAAAGGGAATGTCCAAAAGCCTGTTTTAACTTGCTGTTTGATGCTGACTCTCACTGCTTTCACCGTGGGAGAAAGTGTGTGACAGGCATGGCAGTGGAGCTGCTTGGGCTGAGCTTCAGGAGCATTTGTAATCTTCTGCCATTCACAATTTGTCTTCTTTATAGCACATTAACAGGCTGACTTGGCATGAAAGCAGCGAGCAATAATCATCTAAATGTTCATCACATATAAAATCAATGTTGGGATTGGGGAAAAGAATTGGGGAAGAGAAACAATGACAAAACCAAGGTGGTCAAATAGTTAGTCACAATGAATCACATTGTTTTGTGTAGTCAATCACCAAAGCAACCTCCATTGTGTAAGTTTCAGAAAGGGCATTAAGCTATAGGGCTTCATTTTATTTTTAGAGTTAAGTTCATGTAATTTTTAGAAAGGGCATTGTGTTATTTTTAGAAAGAGTATTGCATTATTTTAGAACAGAAATATTTGTATTAAAATGTTAAGATAATGGTGTGATAATGGTGCTAGAGGCTGTCTTATTCCTTTGTTTAAAGTTTTGGGACTTTTTTTGTGACATGCCTGAGCACACTGGTCCTGAGTTTGTTTATGTTATGTGTTTCAGCTGACCGGTGTGCTCAGTGAAAATGACTTTGAGTTTCCATTGGTTCACTGTGTTCAGGTTTTTTGTTTTTTAAGTTCTTTTGTGTGGGACCTTAGTTGTCAGTCCACAGTCCATCATGCTACACTCAGTTAGTCATTCTGGTTTGTTTAGATGCTCCAGTCTCCTTTGTTCTCATTTTGAGTTTGTTTGGGCCCTTGTGCCTGTTTTTGTTATTGAAAATAAAAAGTATTAAAATATGGAAGTCTGCCTTCGCTCCTGCCCTCATTGCCGAAAGACAGAGCTACATGACAAATGGCTAATCCTAAGCACTACCGAAAATGCATGTAGTGTCTCTAGTGGACAAAACCACCAAATAATTCAAAGGACAAGGACATGTAATATATACACATACTGAGGCACTTGCAGATTACAATGTAATCACGATTAATATATTTTATTGTGATGTTTAGTACTGCTGTTCAGCCTACTCAACGCTAGGGGAGCTCTGGAGCTATGAACTGTTGATTAGCGTATTTCCTGGTTTGGCACTAGGATTATGATTTTTATGTTTTCCTTACTTATGCATTAACCTTTAATTTTTCTTTGACAGGAGTTGTTACAAAGAAAACTTTCAGCTATTCTCTAAACATTGGCTTATTTCTTTTTTTTTTGTTTGATTCTTAGTAGCTGCCCAGTGTTACCTGTTCTGCTGTAGCAAGATTAACTGCTGAATGTTTATGTGTTCTGTGTCCACAGATAAGGTGCCTCACTTCACTAGGCTAGGGGACACTGAAGTGAATGCTGGACAGAATGCTACCTTTCAGTGTGTGGCCACAGGACGATCAGCTAAGACGGATCCCTTCACCATGGAGGTGAGAGAGAGAGAGAGAGAGAGAGAGAGAGAGAGAGAGAGAGAGAGAGAGAGAGAGAGAGAGAGAGAGAGAGA
>JBBJLS010038165.1:0-14078 GCA_037577275.1 Bryconaethiops microstoma
TATATATATATATATAATGTGCGTGGGCTTTAGGAATGGAGACGCGGTTTATTTCTTATTGTTCTATGTGGCTGCTTTTTGGCTGTCCTGCAACGAGTGTAATTTTTTGAGAGACTGCTGGGTCCTCTCTTACCCTTGCATGTTACATCTGTTCTGAGCATATTATTCATGGTTCCATGAACTTGGACTTGGATGTTTAAGTGTCTTGAATAAGTATCTTCTGTTTGTTACATAAAATCTCTCCAACCAGTGGCATGTTTTATAATAACACCAGGAGCAATTTCCACTAGATCATTTTTTATTTTAGCTTTTGCAACATTAATATGCATAACTGTGTGTGTCTGCATGTGCCTGTGTGAGAGTGTGTTTTTATCTAAATGCAAATTATTATATTACTATGTTATTATTACATAAGTGAGAAGTTACAACATTCAAGGACTCCACACAGTTTTTGGCTAATAGTTTAGTCAAGCTGATGTTATGACATGGGAGACTGTCAATTTCATTGCTTTAATTTATTGTCCCTAATCCTTATCCTCTAGTATCACTACCTCCAGCTCACATATTCGTGTTTATGAGCAAGGCAGGCTACAAAAGCACTCTTTTTTTTCTATCATTTCTTCCAAGGTGTAACAAAAATCTGTCCTGTATCCGGAGTAATAATTGACGCAAAATACATAAGTCATGAAATAAATATTTCTTATATCTATGTGTGCCACAATGTATGATATTCTTACGAGTAAATTCTAATAAGTATATTCTCATATTTTACATTTTAAAGTTACAATGGAAGCTACCCTCAGAACATTAAAGTTAGCACTGGAGCTAGCAACCTTATGTGCTGAGGAAGACTCATTTGTATGTATGCAAATTCTTTAACAAGCCGTGATGAATACAAAAGGATTGCACACATACAAGTATCTTAATGTTAATCTTTCTACTGAATTTTTGTACAGCTTTTGGCAAATCTTTCAAGATGTCAGCAGCCAAGTGTATTATCTTACTTAACTAACTGCCTGTTGCCCTGTTCTTTAATATTAGCTATTGTTACACAGCACATTAAAATTACTTTTACAGTAAAAAAATATGTTTAACTTATTTTAGGGCAAACAGTGTCCTACTGACACTGAACTGTGAGTGAATCCAAAACATGCTCAGTTCCAGGAAAGAAACAAAAAAAAAAACCAAACCCACACCACCATCCAGATGATCAGAATAGAATGTACAGAACTGGATGGTTAGGACAGAATCTATAACCTATAGTACAGAGCAGCAAAATCAATTCATGCAAGAAACGACCCTCTTCTATCTATCGCATGATTTTCCAAGCATTTGCATAATGTCATCAAGTATTATTTTAACTGGAGACATGCAGTTAAAAGTACACTCACGGCACAGGGCAGCAACAGTGGGAACAGAGAGGAGCAGACATTAGCAGCAGAGGGATTTAGGTCATATGGGGGAGCATGAGCCAGGCAATAACTGAAAGCCAGAAAGGGACGAACATAAACAACAATAACAAAAGGTGAAAGACTGGAAGGGTGGAAGAGAGGGTAGCGTGAGGGTGGAGGAGGGTGTGTGAGCGGTATGTGGGGTCATCCACAATGCTGGTGTGGTGTAAATGGACCAATTTCCATAGCAAGCTGTGATGCAGCTACAGAGTCTGCTCTCTATAGCCCCTCTGTAGAACATGGCCATAAGTTGCAGCAACCTTTAATATATGAGCACAAAAACTGGGACATGTTTATGTTTAATGAACAGAAACATTAAGATTCACAAAAAGTAAAACTGAAACAGTTATTCATACAAATACAATATATGTGAATCTAGGTTATATAATTTGTCATTTCTTTTAACAGTGTATGAAAAAAAATAAATAAATAAAAAGGGATAAACAAAAAGTTGGGGAGGGGGCTCAAAACTAAGGTATGGATGAAAGGTTTGAAAAATGTTATAAAAGATTTCCACTTGTCATTAAATTTCACAGAATACTTAATCTTCTCCAACTTTAGAAATGACATAATATCTTTGAGCCACTGAGTGGTAGAGGGAGCATGGGTGGACTTCCAATGAAGATGATTACATCTCACCAATAGGGAAGTGAAGGCTAGAATATTTAGCCGATTTCAGGTGTATTGATAGTAATTATTGATAGCAGGACATTCATTTTAACAGCGTTGATCCTACCAATCAAAGAAAGAGGAAGACTAGCTCATCTCTGAAGGTCAGAATTGAACAAAAAGGGAGAGGTTAGCTGAATAAAGTTTGACCAGTTTTCTAGTTATGTTAATCCCCAGATAGGCATCAAACTGATCAAGTTGCATACCCAGATCATTAATAGGGATGCATACACACTTGGAGATGTTCACTTTATAACCAGAAAATGCACCAAATCACTGAAAAACAGAAAAATAGGTATAGAGTACATTGGATTTGAAACATACAATAACAAGTCATCTGCATATAGTGAAAGCTTTAACTCCAAGCCAGAACATATCATCTCAGTGAAGGCAGAAGAAGATCTTAGAAAGATTGACAAGGGCGCTACAGCTATACCAAACAATAAAGGAGACATGGGGCAGCCCTGACAGGTGCCACGAGATAGAATAAAGGAAGCTAACTGAATACTATTAGTCGTGACAGAAGCCACTGTACTGGGGGGGGGGGGGCACTGTATAAAGAAGACATACCCATGAAATAAATCTATTTCCCAGTCCAAATTTCCTTAGTACAGTGAATAAATAGTCCCATTCTACCATATCGAATGCTTTTTCCGCATTAACTGAGATCACTACTTCAGGGGTCAATGTGGAAGTTTTAGAATATATAACATTTAGAAGGTTTCGTAGGGTGTAGAACGACTGCTGCCCCTTAACAAATCCAGTTTGCTCATACCGAGATCATATTTGGACATAACTGCTCTGTTTAGGACAGTGGTAATGATTATATCAGGAGAGAATTTTTCGATTGATTGGTTTCTCTCCAATACTGTCCACTTTAGCCACTGCGACCATAACGATTTTAAATTGTATAACAGACCCAACAGACAGTAAGAGGGAGCCAATTAAGTATTATGTAAAGCATTCCTATTGCATTATGGTGCAAACATCTCAGTGTCATCACACAAACAAAATCACAAACAAATAACCAACAAAAAACCTTTAGAATTCGTCCACTTTGGTCAGCCCTCCGGCACAGGCCTGATAGGGAGGGATTTACAGTTGACATTTTAGAAACGCAAGTACAATGTAAAATGAAAAAGTACTTCAGAAGGGTCCTTAAGGTATGACTGAAGAAAATAATTACACCTGTCCACAATCTACTACGGTTATCACTTTACTGGGTTTTTAAAACCGAGCTCCCCTTTCGTTTCACAACATCCATGCCGTCTTTGACAAAGTCAAAAGCAACGTGCTTGAAGTCCAAGCGCTCAGCTTTCTTGAGAGTGATGAAAAACTGGGAGTTGTTAGTGTCTCTGCCATGATTGGCCATGGAAAGTAAGCCTGGTTCAGTGTGCCTTAACCTATTGCAATTCATAGGTTTAACATTCATCCATCCATCCATGTGCAGCTTGGATGAGAATTATCCATTTATATCTGTCCAACCATTCTGTCATACGTGAACACACCACAGCACACAGTGTGAACAGCACGAAATTCTTCCTCTGCATTTAACACATTCACCAAGTGAAGCAGCGGGCAACCATGAACATGGCACCCGGGGAGCAGTGTGTATGGACGGTACCTTGCTCATGGGTACCTCAGGAGGTGCCACTAGCAGTCTTTGGAATTGAACCCATGACTTCCTGATCACAGGGCGAATGCCCCAACCACTAGGCTCCCAGTGGGAGAGAACCGTGATATAGAGATTCGTTATACAGAGTGTAGTAACGGGGACAACTTGTCTTGAAACCTTCTAAAGAATTCCACAGGAAATCCATCAGGGCCAGGTGCCTTATTATTTTGCATACTATTAATAGCATTATTTATTTCTTGTATTGTCAGGACAACAGCACCTTGGTTTAATGAAGGCAAGTTAAGACCATCCAAGAAGGAGTGCATATCTGTTGAGTGGGACGGGAATTCTGGTGTATGCAAGTAAGAGTGGAAGGAACAAAATACATTATTTTGTTATTATCTCTTGGATCTCTAAGTAAAGTACCATGAGAGTCTTTAATCTGAGGGATTATACATGAGGCCACCTGACAACGAAGTTGGTGGGCTAGAAGACGACTTGATTCATCTCCATGCTCGTAATATGTAGAACAAGAGCGTAAGAGAAGGCCACTGTGACTCAATCCGACATTTCAGTAGGCTAGGAGAGGGAGAAGCAGCAAGCTACTTGATCTAAAAGACTAATTTTGGTAGAAAGTTCTTGCATTTTGTTTTTTCAAGATTTGCTAAAATGTGCAGAGTAGGTAATGATTAGACCCTGTAAGTACGCTTTAAGAGATTCCCACAGCAATGTATAGGAGACTGGTTCCATCTCATATTGATTAGTGATGATTAACAAACTCAAAATATCCTCTATTGAATTTAAGTTAACATATGACAAAAGCAAAGAATTGAACCTCCATGGAGGTGGATAAGGTAGTTTTAAGGAAAACTGAATATCTAAAGAAAGGGGGGCATGGTCAGAAATAACAGTAGGGTGATAATGAAGAGATGACACTTTGGAAATAAGTTTGGCATCAAAGAAAAAATAGTCTATACGGGAGAATGACAGATGCCTCTGGGGAAAAAAAGGAATATATGTTGACATGAAATCGAAAACCGACTTTGACGTAGATGAAGGAGTCAAAGTACATGGACTTGAACAATCTAAACTGGTGTCAATTACACAATTGATGTCACCCCCAAATATAAGCAAACTATTATTCAAAGAGGGGAGGAGATCAAACAACTTGTTCATGAAATGAGGATCATCAAAATTTGGAGCATAAATATTTACTAAATGAATAGGATTGTGGAGCAACGTTACAGAAACAATTAAGTATCTACCATTCCTATCAGAAATTACTGGAGAGAAAACTGAATCGACTTTATCGATATTAAAATTGCTACCCCTCTGGCTTTTAAAATCTGAATGAAATACTTCACAAACCCAAGGGCATTTCAATTGTCCCTGATCTTTTGCACTTCATGATGTTTCAAATGAGTGAATATTTTAGATCTTTTGATAGGGCTTTTCATACCTTTAATATTCCAGTTCACAAATCTAATTGAGGAGCTGCCATGAGGGGACCCTGAATTGACAGAATTAGTGGCCATATTTTAAATGATGTAATGTCCGAAAAACAAACGAAGATGTGTAGCGCCCTACCCACACCAGCTTGGATGCACTTAGTGAAAAAATAAAACTAAAATATGAAACAAAGACAAACTCAACAACGCAGCTCCCACCCCCTCAACACTGTAAAGAAAAAAAAAAAAATCGTCAAACGATGGAGAGGCCAGTGCTGACTCCACAAGGAGTCAAATCTAACATAGAAACTCTTATGGCTATTGAGCAAATAAAAAGAAAAATGGATAGGACCTGGGCACTGGCAAAAAATGAACATTATGCACAAAATATGGCACAGAGTAGCACATGTAAAGACAATTGAGAAAGTAGTGGGATGAAAATATAAAAGGCAATACCAGAAAAAGTAAATAGTAGGATAACAGAATCTGAAAGGTTATAGACTCATTGATCAAATTACCTAAGAGAAATATACCTACAAATGAACTTGCTTTAAAATGGTCTTACTTGGGCAGTGTCTTAATGAATGGAGCTGCATCGTCTGGTGACCGGTATATCGCGTAACTGGCATCGAAGGTCATTAAATGCGGCTCAGGAGTGGGCAGTCTTAGCGGTGAGGTCAGGGTAGATGGATATTAACATTTACGGCATTTAGCAGATGCTTTTATCCAAAGCGACTTCCATTCCCTACCTACAGGGGACAGTCTCCCTGGAGCAACTTGGGGTTAAGGATCTTGCTCAGGAACCCAGTGGTGGAAACACTGTGCTGGAGGTAGGATTCAAACCCATGCCCTCTTGGTCCAGAGGCAAGTATACTACCACTAGGCCACCACCAACCCTGAATATGGTCATCTCCCCAACTGTTAACCGCTGCTGTGCCCTGGCACGCCGGAGGATGTCAACGTGATGGTGTTATCGGGCAATTATGGGACGTGGGTGCTCACCTGGTTTTGGCTTTGGTTGGAGTGTATGATGAGCCCGGTCCAAGAGGGGCTCTTTTTCCAGCTGGAGGGCGTCTGAGTAGAGTGGAAATCGCCGCTGTGGTGGAAGAGACAAATAGGTCTTCAGGAATGCCTAGAATCCTTATTTAATTGCGGCACAATCTCGCCTCAAGATCTTCACATTTATTGTCCACTCTTATCAAATCAGATGATAATTGAACCAGTTTGGCTTGAAGTGAAACAATGTCATCACTGCAGGAGGAAAGAGTTTTCCAACTCGACCACACTGTTTTTCAAAGTGTGCACCTCTGACTGAATCTTCGATATTGTGTCCGCAAGCTCTATCTTCACTGCCTGTAGTTCTGTCCTAATAAGAGCTATGTGTTCAGAGCAGTTTGAAGCTCCGTTTTAAATATCTCCGTCATCTCATTGCAGAGTCTCACTGCCGCCGTAGCTCCTTCCAAGTTGGAAAAGGAAACAGTACAAGAATGACTAAATATTCAAGGAAGGGAAATTTAAGTCATTCTGGCACATGAGAAAAACACTGAAAATCTAGACATGAATGAGTTTCTTTCAGAATTTGCCAAGAGTAACCACAGACTGATCCTGTAGATATTATCCAGGTTAAACACTGGAAACTGATCTCCTATAGCATCCCTAATGACTACAATGAGCCACATTTCTGGTCTTGCTCTCATATGTTGTATACATTTGACTTCATTGATATTTGCCTGGCAAATCTAGGTCTATATTTGTTCACAAAAAATAAAAGTTCCATTGCCATTAATTTTACTGAACAGGTTATGATTTCTGCCACAATTTTAGATTTTTTAAGTTATATATACTAAGTAGTTGTTAGGTAGCCTATTTGTTAGGTAGCCTAGTGGTTAGGGTGTTTGCCATCAGATCAGGAATTCATGGGTTTGATTCCCAAGACTGCTAAGGACCTCTGAGGTACCCTTGAGTAAGGTAGCGTCCCCATGCACTGCTCCCCGGGCGCTGTGTTCCTGGCTGCCTGCTGCTTCACTTGGTGAATGTGTTAAATGCAGAAGAATTTCGTGCTGTTCATGTATGACAGAATGGTCACTTTCACTTATTATTTGAACCCCCCCCCCCTCCCCCCTACAAAAAAGGTAATAGATAATTTTTGCCCCGCCATATAAACCATACGTCCACCCACACATGATGTTCTGGTCCCACTTCTGTCATTTATTATAACAACCAGTTTAAAAATCTTTTTTTTTTTTGTAAGCAAACAGTAACATTTAAATGAAATTTTGGCTTTTATGTTTACCAAAATTTGCCCGAGTATCATTCTGGATATTTAATAGGGATTGACATTATTGTTAATAATTTTACATTATTAGTTATTGCATGTTGCAAAGCATTGCACAAAACAATTGTCATGCTTCTTATATTACTAGTGATTCCAGATTGCAAATCACTAAAAACCATTGTTGCCCTATTTTATATTTTTCTTATATTATTCCTCCCTCCTTCTTCAGTTGCAGATTTTTTGTCAAAAAACACCTTGTTTTTAAAATAATGTTTTGTAGACTATTAAGTCAAAAGTGGATCTTTCTAGAAGATAGCAGCCCTGTTGCATGATGGAAAACTAATTTCCAGCAACTATCCTACAATAAGAATATCATGCCAACAGTTAAACATGGTGGAGATAGCATGATAATGTGGGGTTGCTTCCTTGCTTTAGTGGGTGAACCATAAATCCTGCAGGAGACTGTGATCTGACGCTCAAGGTCAGTTGGTATTTACAGCATTAAAATGATCAGAAACATATAAGCAAGAAGCAACAAAATTAGGATTTTGGAGTGATAGTCTTAAACCCCACTGTGATGCTGTGGGTGAATTGTAAATGCTTGAAATTCTCCAGTTTGGCTGAATTAAAGCAATTCTGCAAAGGAAAGTTGGCCAAAGTTCTTCTGTAAAAGTCTGATGTTCAATTATAGGAAGTGTTTGCTGCTGAAGGTGAATATGGAGCAGCTTGTGGGAATATTGTGTTCATGGTGATCTGAAAAGTTCATACTTACAGTTTTACACACACCTACAATTGACAGGTTTTCTTTTAAAGGAGTGCTTTGGTATAATGTTCAACAAAAAACATACATTACCGATTTATACTTAGTACTTGGATGAGCGCAACAGAGACATACATATGACCTAAATGCCACAGGCTTGTACTATCTAAATTTTAACCTAAACTCATACCAGAGTAATGCGCAAATAACACTCAAATAATAAGAATTTTAAACCTCTCTGCTTTCATTAGTCATTGTGAAATTAAGGTAAGATTATTTTAAAGGTATTGCAAAGAGAGTGTCACGAACCGTTCTCGTCTGAGCAGAGGCGCGGACATTCATGATGCGACAAGGACTTATCATACACAAAAACACGAAACAGAACAGGCACGGGGGCCAAACAAGAGAATCTAGAGATGAGAAAGGATGAGGGCACAGACCGGGAAAGGTTAGGGTAGTTAATGTTCCACGCCACATCTGAGGGTAGTACCCCTTAAATACAAAACCCGGGGGCTAATCAGCCCTCCCGTAACTATCCTCAGTTGTGGGTGGAGCACAGTTCACGGTCCCATAGGGACCCGCAGCGGCCGCGGACCGGAATTATGACAGAGAGAGATAGAAGATAGATACTTTAAGGGTGTGGAGCTATAGAAGTACAGAAAGGAAAGTAGAGATGACATGAAATTGTACGTGTGTGTGCGCGCGCGCGCAGTTGCACTCATGTCTATGTGCTTGCATGGCTGCAGCCTAAAAGCAAACTCAGGTAAGGTATTTGTATGAGAACAGATTAATGAAATTTTGCAATTATGACACAGAATGAGAAGTCTGTTCCAGAGGAGGACTGGGCTTCTGTCTTCAGGGTGATCCTGGAGAATGCAAGAGCTGGAAGAGGAGAAGGGAAGAAGGATATCCACCACAGCAGCCGAGGAAGTCTGGACATACCTTCTCTCTGTGGTAAGATACTGCACTGGATGCAAAAATGGGGTTTATTTCTCTATCATAATAATTGGTATAAGACTGAGATTAAAATAATTTGTGTTAGATCCTGATCTCACAAACACTGTGAATATATTAAGCAATTAATTTTTGACCGCCTGCCACTTTATTGGAAGTAAACCTATGGGCTGTGCTTCAGTAACTTGGCTACTTATAATAGATGCAGCATTATCAGATTGTTTTAAGAAATATTGTTTATTTCAAAGAAATCTGCATTGAACTCTATGTAACCTGAACTAGTTCAGAAATCCAGAATCCACAAAAGTTTATTGCAATTTTTTGCCCCCTTGTCAGACAATTACACCTATCCTGGGAATAAGATAGAGCGGTCTCACTCTCTCTCAAAAATCAGTCATTCTTCAATATGCAGTGCTAACTATCATGCATACCATGAGGTACCACCCAGCATAGAGGACTCTGAGGAAGAAGAGGTGGACTATTCACCGAACCTCATGTACGCTATACCCCTGCAAAGAGAGTACTCACCAGATGGGGTCCCACCACAGGTACTGTAATAACTGAAAATGAAAAATTTGTTACTTTTGTTTGTTACATTTGAATGTACCATACACACTCACACACACACACACACACACACACACACACACACACACACACACACACACTATTCTAACTCATATTGCATGGAAAATAACTCAACTAACTCCGCATATGTCCACTTATACTGACACAAAATTGTTTACTATTAGTTATTTGACAAATCTGGCTTAAAGTATTATTTTTAGCAATTCACACATCTCTGTTGTGAGAAGTGCACTCTTCTTATTCCCCACTTTTCTTACACCAATAATATGCCTGGGCACAGAATCATAAAACTATTAGCAGTTTAGCTTTATTTTTAAGGGTTAGTGGGGGCTAGGCAGTTTTGTTCACAGACTTTAAGGGAACGTGATGTTTAGATTCAGAATGTCACATTTTTTTATTTTAGATCTGATTTTAACTTTTTCTTGCTACCCATTTTATACCATATTCAGTACAAGCTGGTTCTTTTAACACACTGCATGGTTCTGTCCCTACCTTTTTATTGAATTACTCCACCCATACACTCCAGCTCTCTCACTAGATTCCTCTGGAACTGCCCTGCTCAAAGTTGTCAAATTAAATGATCTACTTTGGATGCAAATCATTTAGCATTGCGGCCACAAACTTAGAAATCTCTGTAATATGTCCTCTGTCTCTTTTTTTTCCCCAAAACTCATCGCTATGCCTCTTGATTCTAGCATCCACTTTATATTTCCTGTTTCTGTAACTGAGATGCTGTTGTTTGTCTGCTTTATGTTCTGTGCCTGTTAACTGTTTAATTAATGCAGCTTTCTAGTTTATGTTTGACCTACCTGGAAAGTTGCCTTAGGTTTAAGGAAGGTACTATATAAATTAAAAAACATTTTTTAAATTATTTTAATTCAGTGATAGTATTATTCACCCATTGTGAATCTCACAATATCAAAACAAATACACCAGTGTGTGTATTTTCCTACTACAGCTGGACCTATACCCATATTATTTTCATGGTGCTTGACTTAGCAGTATGAAAAATATTTCCAGAAACTACAAAATGAACATTATTGCTCCTCTGGGACAAATGTAAGTTGGATTTATACATGAGGATGTAGATGAGGAGTGCCATATACCTAATCACTTAGGCGAACATTAAAACATAAAATGAATACTGCTGGAATATATCGCAGAAATTTCTAAGGGTGCAAACAATTGTGGCACACATAGAGTTGTTGAAAATATTCATTTTTCCATATTATTTTATGATGAGATTTTCTTCTTTCAGTAAGTGTACTTCAAAGTAAGGTTAGATTTTTGTTTTATATTTAAGTGGTATTAATTGTCATCACATCATTTTGTAAATGACCCTCCATTAAATTAATTTACAAATTAGACACTTACTTACTTTTTGTTACAATAACATGTTTAAATACATGTACATTTAATGGTTTATATGTGTCAGGCCTGGAGGCAGTGACTGGTTGTGGCCGCTAGAGGCCACTGTTTGTTTTAGGTTGGACTTTTGTTGCGATGTCTGAGTTTTTGTTTTATGTTGGGGACTTTTGTTATATCATCTGAGCACCACCGGCCAGGAGTTTGTGGATTACGAGTTGCAGCTGACCAGGGTGCTCAAGATAATGAGATTTGTGTTTGTATTATTTTTTGGTTGGGGGCTTTTTATATTTAAGTTGCTTGGGGACCGACAGTGGTTGTCGGCCCACCCGTTTCTATCTTTTGTCCTGCTTTGAGTTTGAGTTTCCCGCTTCTCTTTCGGGTTTTGAAGACTGGCCATCGTGCCTTCGTTTTGTTTATTCGAAAATAAAGATTTATAGTAAGAATGGATGTCTGCATGAGCGCCTGCTTTTACTCGGGGAAGTGGGGAGAACGTGACAATATGTGTTTCTATTTGAATCTAAATCTCTAGCAATTTGTACCTGGTTCCATATAAAACATTGCTATTCAGAAAGATGTGTTCAGAAAGACAGTAAACAAATAGAAGTTTTGAAGGTTAATCTGAATAAGTTTGATAATATCTTTGGTGATATTATTCAAAAACAATCAAAAGAAAAGGCTACAGAACCTTAAACATTGATTTAATTGGGAAACATACAATTGAACCTAATGAAACCACAACTGCTTGTCACTGGACAAGTGCATCACGCAAGATTTCTTTCAGACTTGACTTATGCTAAGGAAGTGAAAGCAGCAGGTAGACAGAAAACAACAAGCAGTAATCTGTAATCATCTCAAGGTATAAAAAAATAGGCATCATAAATTTACTGGATCATTTTACTGAACTACAATAGACAGAACTATAGAGATATTAAAGAGGTGTGTATTTTGTGGATTATACAGTACAGTGCCAACAACATTTTACAGGTTTTTTTTAACTTAGCTCTTTTAAAATAACCATATTAAAACAATGCATATCCGTAAGGTCTCTGCATTGGTGTGTGGTAAAATATCCATATCCAAAGTGTAGCAAGTCTATTTTTATTTGGTTACAGTTCTTTTAGAGAGCTGTTACCCAGTAGGCATTACAATACCTGCCCCAGTATCCACTGTTATAGGTTGTTATGGTTGTAGAATGTGGGAAAACACCAATAACTTGACTGACAGTTTTGTTTTACTGATGGTAAGTAAGCTGAGCAGAAATACATTGTTTAACTTAAAATGTGTAATATAGTTTTTAGCTCTTTAGGTCACGGTTTTTTACTAAGAAATTAACTACAATTGTTTATAGTAAATCATGTTGTCTGTTCTTCTATTGTCTGCCTTAGATAACTGAGCTGAACAAGCGTATGTCAGCCATTGAGACCCTGCTTGGCCGTCTGGAACAGAAAATGACATTTGCCAATCAGTCTGTGTGCCTAGTGGATAAGGTAACAAAACAGTGTCCCAATATCAATGAACTAATTTTTTAAAAGACCTCTGAAAGATAAAGTTTAGTAAATATTTTTTGCCTTTGTTATTCTCCTCATTCCCACACCCTGTAATATCTTCTATGAGATATGAAATTAATCAAAAAGCATCCTAACACAGTTGTAGACCTTGGGGTAGATCAAATATTATGCCTTTCAAACTATGAGTAAATAAACTAAATCAAATATATAAATATACACACAATGAGTAGAACATCTGTTTTCCAAAAGCATGAATATGCATGTTGAAATCCCCAAATATACATATTAATGCTTTTGTAAAAAATCAGCTTACACAAATTAGTATTATAATAAGATTTCTTTAAAAAAAAAATTGAACAATGTAAAAATGTTTAAGATCACAAGTAAGTCTGTCCCAGGCAGAGGTTATGTACAGTAACTTTCAGTCTGTGCTGCTTAAAAACAGTCAAAAGTGCCGCTTACATGCAGTCCCTCCCTTACACACACACCCGTCCCTCACACACCTTGCTAGCATTTTGCCTGTAACAGTAACATATTTTTGCACATAATGAATGCAGCAATAATATTTGTCATATTTCAAATAAAATTTCGTTATATAGTAATTTTGTGGATATTAAAATATGAGTCTATGGCCCATCATATAACACCACAGCCTACTAAGGGGCAGACGCCCAAAGAATGAAAAACTGAATAGTCGAAATAATCAATAGCTCAAATGATTACAAAATGGCAGTCTTAATAATGTCTACATTCCGGTCACTTCTATCTTCTATTCATGTTATGTTCCAGATATTGTTATACAAATGTTCTAATTTTGCACTGTAGCTTTCAGATGAAGAGACATGCTTCGCGTACAATTTAGAGGACTTTCTCCCTTTCTTTCCCAGGCCAAACCTGAAAAGAAAGTGTTATCTCCAGTGGACCAAGAGGAGCAGAAGCTTAAGAAGAAGCTGGAGGAGCTGACTGAAAATATCAGCGACAAAGGCCTATCTTCTGATGAAGATGAGGCAAATGAAATGGCAGACGACATAAACTCTTTAGGAAGAAGTGGGCATTATTGTGCCTCAGTAATGGGAAGAAATACTGCAGCAACAGATAAAAACAGCTTTTTCTGTAAGGTGCAGAAGGTAAGACCATATGAGAGGAAAATCACAGAATTACTGGCACTCTGAATAAATATGAAGGAAAAGACGTACAGTAAACCCCTCCGGTTTTACGTGGATAAGGAGTCGCAGATTCAGTCACACGCGGATTTTTTCTGATAACCTAACTGATAGTTTTACGCTGAAATCTCCACAATTGTCTCCGCATTTTTTTTTTGTTGTTGCTTTTTTCGTGGCAATATGCTTTTTTTTAACTAATTTTTAACATAAATATGAACGTAAATTCAGCTACATTTCCATATAAAATATAACTGTATAAATGTTTTTGTACTGTCGTGA
>JBBJLS010038174.1:0-14075 GCA_037577275.1 Bryconaethiops microstoma
GTGTGTGTGTGTGTGTGTGTGTGTGTGTGTGTGTGTGTGTGTGTGTGTGTGTGTGTGTGTGTGTGTGTGGATGTGTGATTTGACAGAATGAAATTGTCTCGTGCATGAAGAAGCCCTGTCCTCAAGAGTGCAGCCACCCGGCACAGTTTACAGGTTGTTGCCCAGTATGTGATGTGTGCTTGTATGAAGGGGTGCTTTACAAACACTCACAAACTTTCATATCACAGTCTGACACCTGTCAGCACTGTGTGTGTGAGAGTGGCTCTGTTACATGCACTTCAGTTGTCTGCCCTGTAGTCTCCTGTCTTAGCCCAATTACCCATCCAGGACAGTGCTGCCCCCAGTGCAGAGGTAAGCTCTTTGTGTGTGTGTGTGTGTGTCTGTGTGTGTGTTTGTGTGTCTGTGTGTGTGTGTCTGTGTGTGTGCGTGTGCGTGCGTGCGCGCCTGTGTCTGTTTATGTGAGTGATAATTCTTCCATCTGCATCTGTTTGTATTAATCATAAATCTGAGTTCCAAGGTTGTACTAAAGCAAGAATTGGTATGAGCATTTTATAAATACCCTCCTGTAACCTTCGTCCTCCAGTATGTGAGCAGCATGGCCTAGAGTACCATGAGGGACAGAGGTGGAATTTGCCCGGTGACCACTGCTCTGAGTGCACCTGTCAGGTAAGACATACCCAAACAGGTGAAAATGCACACGCACCTTTGCACTCTCAGTTATCATTGTATTGTTGTTGTTGTTGTTGTTGTTGTTATTATTATTATTATTATTATTATTATTATTATATTGTATCTCACATGTATGCAAGCTTTTAAAAACATAATCTAATATCCAGGTCTCAGCCATGTACTTTTCACTGGCAACTAAGAACAGAACAGTGAGTGTGTGTGTGTGTGTGTGTGTTTGTGTGTGTGTGTGTCAGGCGGGTCAGGTGAGCTGTGTTGGTCTTCGCTGTGCACAGTTGAGCTGTTTGCACCAGGTCACAGATTCACAGTCTTGCTGCCCAAGATGCAGAGGTATGAAACCCAGTATCATTCTATATAATCATTCTGTATTACCTTAAAGGTTATTCTACAATAGTTCTTCCTGACCCTGGTCCTTAAGGCCCTGCACGTTTTAGGATTTTCCCTGCCCTAACACTCAGGAAAGGCTTATTAAGTAGCTGATTAGCAGGGTCAGATGTGCTGAGACCAGAAAAAACACTAAGATGTGGAAAGCAGTTGTCCTTTAAGACAAAGGTCAGCAAGCGGTGTTCGACAACTCCCTATAATTTTCTTTTTTCACCAAAGTCCATTTGTGTGGTTTTAAGTACCAAAAACAATTTTAATTCCATTTTAATACTTATTTGATCATTCGTCTACTTGTCTTTATTGATTTGTAGGATTTTGTAGGCTGAATTGGCACTCATGCGTACATGTGCTTCTGCTTGTGACGTGATGAATTCGAAACCTGTTGCAGCTTAGTTTCCATGAATGGACTGTTTGGACTTTATATGAGATAGACACTCTTCTGCTGTGTCCCAGGCTGTGTGTATGATGGTGTTGAGCATTCTGAGGGCAGTACATGGTTTGCCTCAAGCAGTCCCTGCATGTCCTGCATGTGTGTGGATGGAGTGACCACCTGTTCAGAGGTCCAGTGTCTCTCTCCCTGTATCAACCAGATCAGTGTGCCAGGGGAATGCTGTCCTCTGTGTGCAGGTCAGAACACTCACACACACACAATTCTGAAATGGCTTGAAGTTGATTTATATAGAAAAATATGATTTATTGAATTTTATTGATACAAAAAAGTACATAATTTCCACATGAATGAAATCAGCAAACATATTGCCAAAAGTGAGTAACCTGAAAGACAACATTGTGTAAAATCATGTATAAATTTGAATCAGCTAATTTAAAAGTGTGCTGTATGTAAACTAGGCATGCACTAATTTGGCAATGGTGGGCCTGCGCCAGTATTTTTCATGTTTGTATCTGCCACTGCTGATAACTTAAACACTTACAAACCACAGAAAATAGGGCTGGCTTGATAAGCATTGTAGAGATATCTGTCAAATCAAATGATCTGATGCTAGTACTTTTTTAAAGCAGTTATTTGCAGATTGCAGAAACCAGTGTCATTCTACATCCCTGATAGACTAAAGTCAGGTCATATTAGTCTTTGCATGATTTTCATTTCACCTGTTTTTGCAGACTGCATCCATGAAGGCCGTGTTTATGGACCAGGAGAAAACTTTCATCCTTCTAATGACCCCTGTCAGATCTGCACCTGCGAGGTTGAAACTTTTCTCTTCATCTCGGTTTTGATCCATTTATGAATGTGTTAGCATTTAATGGGTTGTGTACATGTGCTAATATTTACCTTTTCAGTAATAATGTTTAGGCCTGCTCTGTGTGTGTGTGTGTGTGTGTGTGTGTGTGTGTGTGTGTGTGTGTGTGTGTGTGTGTGTGTGTGTGTGTGTGTGTATTTGTGTGTTTTGCAGTTGATGCCTGATGGACAACAACACTTACGCTGCTACAGAAAGCAGTGTCCCAGCCTTGTGGACTGTCCCAAACACAACATCCTGTTCAGCGGGCCTGACTCCTGCTGTCCAGTGTGTGCTCGTCAGTATCAGTCTGATCAGAGTGGGATTGGGGATGTACAGGCACACAACAAGAAATATTACTATGTGTTCAATATTATTGTCTATCACAACACTACAACATGTAGACTAATCTGTCCAGGAACTTTTTTTGTGATCAATGCTTTTTATTAAATTTTAAAACAAAAGTGGGAGTGAAGTAGCAGGCATTTCAAAAAGCATTCTCAAAATGTACAAGAAGGCTTTTTATTATTGAGCACTCAAATTAGCCTAGAATATTTTATTATAATTTGATGAGTTGTGATATTTATGATTGTGAATACAAGTTTGCTTTGTGGATAGTAAAAACATGCTTGTTTTACTTTTTTAATTTCATAAATAATAATGTCATATGAATTGAAAGTTTAACAAAATTGTTAAATTTTTACATAAAAAGGCTTGTGATATTTTTTGTTTTTTTAGAGCCTCTCAGTAATTGCACAGCAACACTAATTGGAAATGAAGTCTTGGCCACAGATGATCCATGCTTCACTTGCCACTGCAAGGTAGCCTGTATGCATATCACCCCTTATACATGCACCAACAGCAACTACGACTTACTGATTTGACACCCTGTGTGTGTGTGTGTGTGTGTGTTTGTTTGTTTGTTTGATTGTGTATTTAGGATCTGACATGGACTTGTATCCATCAGGCCTGCCACACTCTCAGTTGTCCCCCAGATGAGCAGTACACACCCCCTGATTCCTGCTGCCCTGTCTGCGATGGTAGAGTTTTTGTTTGTGTGTGTGTGTGTGTGTGTGTGTGTGTGTGTGTGTGTGTTTGTGTCTCTGTTTTACTGCTGTCTGGTTTTCCATACAGTGCATCTGTGTTTTTTAGTGTGTGTGGTGGAGGGAGACAGGCGACGGGTTTCTAACGGTGAGAGCTGGACCGACAGTGAAGACGAGTGCATCACTTGCTCCTGCAATGTGAGTGAACACACATACAGATGTCTGCAAAAAACATTCAGTGTAATTCTTGATGATAAAGTGTAACTATGACCAGTGAAGTGCAGTAAAGCACTTCTTCTCTTGTACATTAAATTCTCCTTTTACATTTTAGTTGTAATTAATACACAACCTCAGTAATGTGTGTATGTTGCTTATTTGTGTACATGTTTGTGTTTTAGCTGGGGCACATAGAGTGTAATATAGAGGAATGTGCTCCTCTCATCTGCCAGGATGGACTGGTCAAAGTGAAAAGCCCAGGAAAGTGCTGTTATGAGTGCCAAGGTACTGCTGTGCTGTGTTGTGTGTGTTTTGTAAGTTTTTGCAGTATATTATTATGAAGCCAAGGAAGATTAGCAATTCTGAAAATGCATATTGAGAAAATCTAGGACAGGTACAATTTATGCTAGAGAGAGCAGGAGTGTGGGCAGATTTCATTGTGCTAAATACAGAAAGCCTTGGTCTGAAAATAACTCAATACGACTAGGCATTAAACCATTATAAAGCACAAAAATCCTGTTTCTGATTTGATTTCTGTGTGTCACAATGTAAATGAAAAAAAATCATACACATCTCAGAACAGCCATGCATACAATAGCTAAAAGAAAAAAAGGAAAAAATCTACGTATCAATTTTATGCTTATTATCAGTAAGTAGTTATTCATAGTGGCAATAAATGTAGTAATAAAAGTAGTCGTAGACCTAATCCTGACTGTAAATCTTGTTTTTTAATTTCTATATGTGTGCGTGTGTAGACCCCAATGTGCAGTGTGAGTATGACGGTCAAAAGTATGACTCTAACGAACACTGGGAAGTGGATGAGTGCACATCCTGCACGTGTGTGTCTGGAGACGTGCACTGCCAAACTGAGAGATGCCCTGCAGTGTCTTGTGCCTCCGTAAGTTACATATACACATTCTCAGATCTATGTGTTTAAATCCTCATGTATATGTGTACATTTAAACATTTCGTCCTGACTGTAAATCTTGTTGGGGGTTTTTTTTTAATTTGTGTGTTTGTGTGTGTGGGTGTATGCAGGATGAAACCCCATCCCTGATTCCGGGGATGTGCTGTCCTCACTGCATCCCCCGTCCTGCCACCTGCATTGTGTTTGGAGACCCTCACTACCGCACGTTTGATGGAAAGATGGTAAACTTCCAGGGGTCTTGTACATACGTTCTAGCCCAGGATTGTGAGGGTGGAGACTTCAGGTATGTGCTTTATGTGTATATAATAATTAGTTACTTCAGTGAAGCCTTAGTCTTACCTACACTTTGCACAATTACATCATGCCATATTTTCTGTAGAATCTAGCTAGATTATTCAAATGGTTTCTTGGCTCACATCTGAATTTGTTCTAGATTTTGTACTACAAATCTAAAATTGAACATATTTTGATGAACATTAATGATCAACTGGCAAAGCCTTGCTGTGATGTCTATTTTTAAAAATAATTTTTTCACCTTTAGTGTCTTGCCTTAAGAGTATTCGTTTACATGTAGAATCTTGTGTTTGAATGTGTGTGTGTGTGTGTGTGTGTGTGTGTGTGTGTGTGTGTGTGTGTGAGTGTGAGTGTAGTATTCATGTGACAAATGATGACCGTGGTCGTAAAGGTGTGTCCTGGACTAAAGAGGTGACAGTGTTTATTGGTGATGTTGTGGTGCAGCTGCTGCAGAACTGGGCTGTAAAGGTGACTGATTTATTCTAGTGACATTACCATTTATATAACAATACTTTTTTAATGTAACTATTCATACTTGTTAGTATTGATAGTCATTTGTTGCGTTATATCATGATGTTTTAATGAAACTTGTTTTCTTCACCAAGTCCTCTAAACATCTTTTTTGGAAACTTATTTCTTTATTTCTACATTATGTTAAGGTCTGATCTCTTTCTATCCAATAAAACTGAATTGCCATAATTTCAGTACTTCTTTGATCTTTTTTTCTCTGCAGGTTGATTATCAGATTGTTTCTCTGCCATTTCTGAAAGAGCCATATGTGTACTTAGAGCGAAAAACCAACACTATTCTCCTTAACACTAACCTTGGCCTGAAGGTATGTTGTCAGTGCGCCTGCTATGACACGTTTCTCTGAGTGTTATTTTCACTGTGATTGTGAAAAATGGAAAAAACATAACATCACTAATTATTGTTGTGAGAATGCTGAATGGACTTTCTGATTTTTCAGGTGTTGTGGAACGGACGCTCTCATCTAGAAGTGAGTGTTCCAGGAACCTATAAGAAACACATGTGTGGTCTGTGCGGCAACTTCAACAACTATCCTCAGGATGACATGAGGCTACGTAATGGACAGATCGCCACCTCGGAGGCAGCCTTTGGAAACGACTGGAAGGTAAAATTGCATGGAGAACTCCTTATGTATTTAACATGTAATATGCTTTTAAATGATTTCTTATGAATTAAATCAGTGATGTAAAAATGCAGGTTAGGTTTAGGGTCTACTTGATAGATTGTATATGTCAATTTCTTCCTTTTGAACAAGTATTTTTATTGAAAACTGAATTCACCTTGGTCATAGCTTTCAATAAAAGATTGCACTTAGTAAACACTAAAACATCCAATGTACCACTCATAGAGCACATAGTATTTAAATACTCATTCAGAAACACAAACAAATATGGTCTGTAAAATATACTTTATTTGCTTTGTTGTACCCAAAGCAGCCCTGTCACCACTACTGATTACAATGCAAAAAAATATAAAGAGGGCAGTAGTGATGCATTGGCCAGTTGTTTTTTATGAGACACCCACCCAACCCATTATGAGAGCCATCTACAACTATTTCTGTAGATTTTTTATAACTTAGTCGGAATGCAGCTTTGTCACTTTTTGACTCATCCCATCCACACGCACACCAAATATTCAAATTAACGGACCCTAATCCGAACTTCCAGGTCAATCACTATAGGACAGGATTGTTAAAAATAAATTGTACATTTCTTTTATATATTCAGAACATGGCATGCTCTAAGCTGTTTGCTAATCATATTTGTAGGTGGGCAGTGGAAACCATTCCAGTGGTCAGTGTTCTGAAGGGAAGGACATTAATCCCTGTAAGGAGATTGGATTTTTTTCCCATAATAAAGCTAATAGCCGCTGTGCGGTGCTGAAGTCTTCAGTGTTCCAGCGCTGCCATAAGTTGGTCCCACCTGGGATGTTTTTTGCCTCGTGTGTGTATGACCTGTGTGCCTGCACCACCAACACAGACGAGTGTCTGTGTGACGCTCTGGAGGCATATGCTTCTGAGTGCCGCGAGGCTGGAGTCATCCTGCACTGGAGATCACCCTCATTGTGCGGTAAGTGCACCACATAGACACACACATGCAGTACCTGCACACTCTAGTACAATACATGTAAAAGTTTGGGGACACCGTGCCTTGTTTTGAAATATGAATTTTCTTGTTGTAACTTTAAAAAAAAAAAACTGGAGTTAAACAGGAATTTAAATTTCTGCATAATTTAATGGTTGAAATGTAAATTACATTCTTCTTTCCTGTAGCTGTGGGCTGTCCTGTGGACCGTGGGTATATATTTGATGAATGTGGACCACCGTGTCCCAAAACCTGCTTTAATAAGGATGTGCCGCTGGGTGTGATTGAAGCACACTGCTTTAAGCCTTGTGTGCCTGGCTGCCAGTGTCCAGCTGGGCTGGTGGAGCATGAAGCTCACTGCATTTCCCCTGAGAAATGTCCCAAAATCATCTATGGCAACCCCTGAGAACCTCAAATTTCACCCAGGCTTTATTAGGAGTTTACCTGAAATACAAAGCAATTAGGACTTGTGTTCAGTCTGTGCCTCAAGCACACAAGGACTAGAAAAAACAAGGAATAAAACATTAGACTGCTCTTTATTGGTCTAAAATGAAGATAACAGGAGCTCCTCAGCATTACACCTGCACTGTACATATGTTTGACTCTGAAGATGGTGCTATTTTTTGTTAGGAATTATATTATAAGTACATACATGACTGGTCACAATGTTTAACCAGGTTGGTGCATTAAACGGATAAGCTGGTGATTTTTGAGAATAATCAGAATCAAGCATCTTCTCTTTCTCTGAAATGACACTAGAAGAGTGTGTGAGACTGCATGGTTCTGTTGGAATTTGGAAATCACTACTTTGTTAAAAGCAATCTCTGAATAACAAAATGCTTTTTACATTTGACAGTGAACAGAAACAGGCAATATTTTTATATATGTTTTGTATATTTGTTTTATAAGTTTTTAAGGGGCACTGTTACTGAATGGGCATTTTTTTTCCACACTGGTAATAACTGTAAACTTCCACTGTGTTTATATCACTGTAGTCTGTCCTGGTTTTACTGTGTACAACATTATATTAAATAATTGTTTATCCCCTCTTTGAGTCACTTTTTGTTGTGTATTCTCCAGTAAATTATATGCGCCTTTTAACAATACAAATTATTAATGTTGTAAGAAGTAGATGGCAGCAGAGGGGTAGAGACATGTCTCAGTTGACTTCTGATTCTGATGATTTTTTTTTTGTATATTGAATAAAGAGAATTTTATATGCATATTATGTATTAAGGGCTGCACAATTAGTGGTATATTTACATTTATTTCCATATGGATTTCTATGATAAACACATTACTAATGCACATAACAATAGAGAATTGTATTGTGTAATTATATTTTAAATTTTATATTAAAAGCTGAAATCCACATTGAACAAGAGCAGCAAGAACAAGGTCCATCAGGGCTGCGTGTTTAATGTACTCTTGTATGGTAGTGAACCTCCCCTCAAGAGTGCCACATTCAAACTCCATCTTCTCTTCCTCTGAAAAATACTGGGTATCACATGGCAGGGCCACAACATGAACAAAGGCGCTTAGGAATAACCGGGCATAACTGGTATGTACACTCTTCTCAGTCAGCATTAACTGCAATGGCATAGTTATGACGAACGCATAGAGAATGGCCGGACCTTGCCAATGACTCCAGACCCACTGGGGGACAATGGGAGTCTTACACCATAGAGATGCCCAAAAGCATGAAATGGAAACAAAGGACAGAGAATAAAACCTGGGAAGCTGTAACAATTGAAAAACAGCAGCTGGCACTGTCAAAGCTCCTGTGAACAGTAGAGAGCAAAGATACTATGCATGCGTCGAAATAGGATTTTATAGTCACAGTAGGTGCTGCAGTTATGCTAGTGTCACCCATATTGTCCACTCCATTGTCCTTTGAGACAAAAGCCATGGAATGTCCTTTCTTCATATGGAGAAAATTCCACATGGAATTTCCTCCATATGTGGACCTTCACTCATACTCGTTGCCCTCAAACTACATATTAGGTTAATAGTAGCTACTGAATCATTATAATTAAGAGTATTAAGCCTGGGAGTACAGTGCTGAGTCCGTGTGTTCTGATACCAGTGAAAGTACTACATGTGCAACCCAATCCCTCATAGTTGCCAAAGCAACAGAAGCTGCTTTGTTTCAATCATTAATCATTCATCAAGATGACTCTTCTTGAACAGGTGAGACAGTTCCTTCATTTGTGTTATCAGCAGGTGTTTAGAAAAGAAAGAAGCAATATTATGTCAAACGTAGGTCTCTGTTATCTTGCGTACATGTGCGTTCCTGATGTTTTGAGTGTTTACAGATGGAGGATTGTGTGCATTTGGTGTGTGAGTCTCTTGGCGTACGTGAGGAGGACGAGGTCAATGTAGAGAAGGTGTGTGTGCTCTACCAGAAAGTGTTCCTCACCTCCGCCAACCTGGATGACACACAGAGAGCCATGACACAGGTGAGAGAGGAAAAGCGTATTTGAGTTATAAGAGGTTGTGAGAAAGAAGCATTGATTATTTATTTATACCTATAACGGTTGTCCATATGACCACATGCTAAGTGTTGTCTTACATTCCTTATTATTTAGGCCGTAAAATGAAATGCGTGTGACCCTCTTTGTATCTTCCTCCTATCTATGATGTGTTACTAGATGCATCAGCATGAAGGTGACAAACCAGCAGCTTCAAAGCTGGAATGTTAGAATCTGTCATAATCCATTCAAAAAAGTATGCACTAATTTTTTGTACAAAGTAAATGTATAAAACTAATTTCTGGCATAAAAACAAACCGCATTGGTGTATTTACGGTGTTTTTAACTATTAATTTTTTAATCTAGTCATGTTCAATCATATGTGTGGGCACATAATATTTTTACAAAAAATTCAATGAAATTGTGGTAAAATCTGAAGTTTCACCATGTTTTGAAAAGTACCAGAACCAAACTGAATTGTTAGGAGGCCAGAGAGTTCTCTCCTTTAATTTTTTCCGTCTGTTTTTTTTTTCTACTTGCTTTTCAATTTTTAATCATTCATTTAAACCATCATAAATCAGTTTTTTGTTGAAAATTTGGCAGAGCCAATTTGGGACTGAGAGAGAGAGATATCAGTATGTGCTTTATGTTAAGGTCAGTGCACAGAATGCGGGACTGCGCTGTACTGGAAGACTGGTTCTGCATGTTCTGCTTATGATGGAAAGGGAGCGAGAGAGCAGGGAGAAGGTACAACTCTTCTTATCTTCCCATAAAAACCATTAATGTAACGGTTCATTTATAAAGATTGAGTCCCATCTGTTGATGATTTGCGTGTTTCTTAAATCAGTCTTCATTCTTGTTTTCAGACTAGTTCAATATGTTTGCTGTGACTGAATTCTGATGAAATGTGTTGTTATCTGTAGCTGTACTGGGAACTGCAGATGTTGAAGTCAGGCAGAATCAGCACTTCAGCTGGAATTAAGTCACAGCCCCTATTTCAGCGTTCTGTCTACAAACAGCAGAAAGTGAGTCAAGTCCTTTCTAAACGCACATATTTTAGTGAAGATTGGCATGTCGGACCTCACCTGAAGACTGTCCTTTTCCTCAACTTCCTATAAACTTCCGTATCTACCTGCTTCCTGTGTTTTGACACTCCGCCACCTCTCTGCCTTGTTTTCTCGTTGCTTGTTCTGTCTGTTGGTCCTGTCTCTGTTCATTAAGTGGGATTGACCTTCTGGCTTAAAGAAAAGCTGGCCAGATCTCAGAGCTCTCTCCCCTCTGACAGTCTAAAACCTCCTCCCATGTCACAGCCATACACTGAAGGCATGGTCCAACCACTCACAAGTGATATCTGCTACTGGTAAGAAAAATGTGAGTGTGGTGGAATAGCCTGAGTAATTAATTTATGAGCTTAATTAATTAACGGCCTTCTTAGAAAAAACTATAATGTCTAGCTGGCTTCTAACGTGTGTATTTTGTCATTTATCTATTTTATTAATGACCAAAAAAAACCCAACCATATCAAAGTTAAAAACCCCCAACCATATCAAACCCCCAAGAAATCATCAAGCAGGGCTAAGGCAGGGATCATGGGAAAAGAAAAGGGTGCTGTGGAGTTACAGGGAAATTATTGTCTGTGGTAACTGATCACACTGTTGGTGTTGGAACCAAACTTTAACTGTATCTCTGACATGGTAACATTTCAGAAGGAAAAACCTTTTTAACTAGTAACGGAAATTAATGTAACATGATTTTGGACCATTCCTCTTGATCTATTCCTCATGAAATTTTAATACTATAAAAAGCAACTATTGCTTTTCTATTATATATTGAAGAACTAAAAAATGATTAAAGCTGAGATACAAAGTTTTGTCCCGAAAGTGTCAATGTGCAACAAATGAAGCAGATAAAGATTAAAAACTATTATGTTGTTTTTTCACTGTGTGTGTGTGTGTGTGTGTGTGTGTGTGTGTGTGTGTGTGTTCTTTCAGAAGGAAGACACAAAGCAATGGAGTACAATGAGTCTTCTGGGAAATTCCAAGAGACTTTACTTGAGGTGTAGCATGCACACATACACACACACACACACACACACACACACACACACACACACACACACACACACACACACACACACAGCTGTCTTATGCCTCCTGTGTAAGTGACTGTGATTGCCCAGACAGAATTCTCACCCTGCTCTATCCAGGCTTAATCTCGATGGTGTACGGAGTGTCTTACCATCTCTGTCTCAAGGCCATAATGCTACAAGACCACTGGGATGGATGAGTCCCACTACTTCCGATATTCTTCTGCTGCTGCAGTATAAATACGACATAATAAAGGAGCGACTTTACAGAGAGATGCTGCAAGAGGAACGTGGTGGGGGGTCTTTTCACACACTCACAATTACATCTTAATATGCAATAAGAATAAAAGATGATGAACCCCTGATTCATTTCACTGCTCTTAGTCACCAAGGCCGAGACACAGAGAAAATGTTTAATTTTGGTGCGTACCAGTTAATTCATGTAGGTACTAGAGCAAAAAAAATGTTAACCCCTGATTATAATGTAGCAGGCAGCCCATGTAACTATGCTTGATTCTATAAAATCTATAGTTGCTGTCTGAAGAAAACCTGATAGTGGCATTTTTTAGAGTTTTACACCATTTGAAAAAGCCAGCTGCCCCAGATGTTGTGCAAAGATTTAATGAATAATGAAGCCATTAAAATGCCCAGAGTTACGATTTTGGGGATGCAAGATTTTGACACTGATATGCTTAAACATATGTCATGCAACACCAGTCGTCTAGTGAAAGTTTTTTTTTTAAGTTTGTCTGTGATGTATTTTCAGGTGTTGCCTGGTGGGAGACAGTGACTCCACAGGAGGAGTGGGACTGTGTGTGTAAGCTGAGAGAGGCAGCAGAACAAGCTTTGAAGCAAATGGATTTGCTCCATCTTTGTGAACTGCCTGGGGCACTCCACTGTTACAGGTACACATTAAGCATATTTGAATTTTTTTCCTGAATGCACTCACCATCCGCTTTATGCGTAAACCTACTGACCACTTTATAATGCCCATCAGTCATTCACAATTTGTTAAGCACAGTCTATGGCGCAAATTTTTTTTAAAATATTGTAAAAGACTGATCTGAAGTTCAGTAGTAGTAAGCATTTGATTGCAGTTATTGCTGCTGATGTTGGCATAACTAGTTAATAAGTTCAGCGGCCAATTACCCTTTCATATTGTCTTGTCTTATATTTCATATGATGACGTAAAACCATTTTGAGTGACAACTACGCAAAACTAGTGGAAACCAGGGCACTGTTATTGAGCTGGTGGATCATTCTCAACACAGCACTGACACTGACATGATAGTGGACTGGTAGTGTGTGATGCTTGTCAAGTGAAGTAACAAGTAAATGTAATACTGAGGATAATATTAAATCTAGTACTATGCTCTTATTTGCAAACTGCCTGGCAGGAGCGGTGGTCAGGTGATCTTGCAGGCCTGTGAGGAGGCAGTTAAACCCAGGGATCAGGCATGGTCGTCCAAACCCAGGGAACAAGCTTGGTCAGCTGTGGTCTTCCTCTCCGAGTTGGAGTCTCACCACCAACAAGAAAGAGATTCTCTCACTGTGCTGCTCAACAGGTCATGTACCCTTCACGTTCATATGATCATTTGACCCCTCAAACTGCAGCCTGATTATTTAGCAACAATGTAATACAGTAATAAATGTTTAACTAAACATTAATGCATTCATATATAAGCGATTTATTTGCTAATTCTGTCTTAGTCACACTTGTTAGGCCTGAACAATTTGTTATTTTTAGATTGAAAATGATTTTTTTCTGATGTTATTTTTTTGATAGGATAACCTCTTAATCTGCAGACTTACTACGTAATTATTCATCTTAAGTCTAATTCAGTGGTTATAACGAGTTCCTTATATGTAAGTAGTATTACAATGAAAGTGAGGAATTTCTCTATAGACCTATATATTGACCCTTTAAAGGTGTGTTTAAAGGGTGGTTCAAAGAGTCAGCAGTGTAATTTTTGCTCTATGTGTGGCCGTGATGTGTGTTGCCCCTGTAGAGCAGAGAGGGCAGTTCTGAGGGAGATCTATCTGAGTGTTTGTGTTGCTGTGAGGAGGGCAGAGAGAGAGACTCACTCTCACATAGCACTGCTGGCCTCCAGACAATACTGGGACAAATGGTGAGTGAGTTAAACAGACACCCCATCATATCCGTACTTGGAAAAAAGCAAAAATATATACCTAATGTACAAAGACACATAAACAGGTGTAAGGACATCTGTATATGTTCATATTTGGAAAAAGCCAAAGGATGGCTAAAACCTGCTGACAAATCTAAAGGAGAGGTTTAAGGATTGCTCTGCATGGTTATATAACAGCTAAGATCATTCTAAAAGTCACTGTAAAAGTCCAAATACTGTACAATCACAATGTGTCGCCAGTTAGTACCCAGTACAATCTGCTAAACAAATTTAAGAGTATATATGATCACCACATCTACAATGATCTTCAATCTTCCCAGTCACCTTAATTGAGACTTTAGGCATTCTGGCATGACTCCAGTACTTGAAGAAGAATATGAGAGTGTGTGTGCCTATATATATATATGTGTGTGTGTGTGTGTGTGTGTGTGTGTGTGTGTGTGTGTGTGTGTGTGTGTGTGTGTGTGTGT
>JBBJLS010038185.1:0-14073 GCA_037577275.1 Bryconaethiops microstoma
TACTGTAAATTAAATTCATTTATTACTGTATTTACCTGCTTATACCAAAGAAAACGACAGCGCATACCAAAGAAAACGTGCATGCTTGAATTACAGTACAGTCGGTATTTTACATTCTAGCACTGTGGGAGTTCAGTGTAAAATTTTATTTAAGAGTAATGTATTAAGCTGAGTTTAAAATGTAATAAAAGTGTTTGGGGAGCGTATTTAGGGTTTACGCAATAAAAATAGTTTTTTTTAGGCATTTATCACATCACAAATTTGCATTTTTTCACAATTCGCCGGGCCCTCTTGGAACGTAACCCCCGCGAATGTCGCGGGTTTACAGTATATATAAGTAACACAGTTAAGTGAAAAACTGCCGACACAAATGGTAGTTTGGAGTAGCTTATTGCACTTATTAGAGAAGAGTAGTAATATTAAGTAATAAAAAAGTAATTGATCTAAGTAGTAATATTACATATGACTCAGCACCCATTTAGAGGTCTTGGAGCCAAGCAGATTGGCCATTTCACATCATTATAGACTCCAGACTGTTTGAGTCACTCAGCTTTTTTCTTCATGCCATTATCTTCTCCATTGTCCCTGGACTCTCAAGAATGAGTTTCAGTAGTGGGCGCAAAGGAATCCTTTGGAAAGTATCCTGCACTGCAACCTGTTTTACAGTCCCTGTCTGAGTCTCTTTGCTGAGTGTATGAGGCACCAGGGAAAGACTGCTCCACTGGCTGAATGAGGTGCCCTGCTTGAGCAAAGTATTCAGTCTCCAAGCACTTAAAGGCTTTAGCTGCATATGCAAAATGCTGATTCAGCTGTTGGCCTTCTGGAGTCTCACTTTGATCAATCTTTTCTAAGAATAACAAAGAATTTTTCTTTGTAGACCAGCAGCTACAGCCATGGAAAAAATAAGAGACCACTTTTCCCATTTTTTCTGTTCAGTTTGTACAGTTTGTGGCTGTGTGTGTGTGTGTGTGTGTAAAATGCAGAGGTTGCTATTCTGTTCTGAACTATTGCAGTGTGAGCTGTGTAAAAAATAAGAAGCACCTCCATATTTGTTGTGAGTGCAGCAGTGTTTGTAGAGCAGCTTTTCTATGTGCTGTATTCCAGCAGCTTCACTCCTGATTCAGTTTCTGATTGGATGAAACAGTCACACATGCACACACTCTGCTCTTAACATCACTATTTTAATTATTGCAGTTGTAAAATAATATAAGTTATTACATTTCCAGAGTAACTTTAAACCAGATTGTCGAATTGAGTCTCTCTCTCTCTCTCACTCACTCTCTCTCTCTCTCGCTCTCTCACTCTCTCTCTCTCTCTCGCTCTCTCACTCTCTCTCTCTCTCTCACTCACTCACTCTCACTTACTCTCTCTCTCTCTTTCTCTCTCGCTCTCACTCTATCTCTCTCACTCACTCACTCTCACTTACTCTCTCTCTCTCTCTCTCTCTCTCTCTCTCTCTCTCTTCTCGAGCGCCTCCTTCCCCTTTAAGAAGAGTCATCGTCTCATTACGCAGCTGCTTTCATCGCGGTGGTCTGTATCATCACTCGAGCTCAGCATCCCTGCCCGGTGTTACTGCCCGATAGACTGGCGCTTAGTGTGCCCCTCACTCTCACACACTCTGCCAGCCCGTGCGGAGCCGCTGCTGGGGTGGGAGAAGACCCCCTCCTGCGATGGAGAAGCGCTGAGAGGTTCTGACACACGGGAGACTGTCGCAGGGAGGATGGCACGGCCACATTTCCTCCTGTAGGGCAGCGAAGGACTGGTGAGAAGGACATGATCCTCTCCCTCCCATCTTTACCGTGCACTCAGTGCCGCAGCGGGGCTTCATGCAGCTGATGCATCGTCAGAGTCGCGCAGTGCGCGTGCAGCTGAGACTGCGGTGAGTGCGCACGGCAGATGTTGACGCGGCTGCGTGCGTGTGTGTGCGTGCGTGTGTGCGTGCGTTTTATTTTCCAGGTGTAGCACGTGCGTAATGCAACCTGCAGAGCTGCATTCTCCTTTTTGATGATGTCTTCCGTGATGCATGCATGGTTGCTGCACTGCTTGTTTGATGGCTGCAGCTCGCTTCGTGTGTCGTGACAGGTGCAGCAGGATCTGCCTTTCAGGGCCTGGTGTGACCTTGTACTTGTTTTGATCCAGCACGCACACACACACACACGCACACACACACACACACACCAAACAAAATCCCTAATCTTTAATGACATTTTACGGTGTTCAGTTTTATCTTGTTGATTAAGGTACTTACTTCTCTTACAAAGTTCATTCATGTTCGGTTCATACCATTGACATAACTACTGGGACTGGGACTGGGGGTGGGGGGATGACGCAGGGGGGGCTGCAGTAACAAGGCCCTTGAAAATCTTTTAGACTGTACTGTCCACCCATGACTGATTTCTTCACAAAGTACCTCACCAGTAACCTTCCATCCACAAGACACAGCCTTGACGTCTGTTTATCTTACTTTTGTTCGTAGAGCATCTCCTTTGCCGATGTTTTCAAACAGTTCCTTCACAACCTGCAGCAGGATCATTTCTTATTTATAACTGTAAAAAAACATTGACCTGAGTCAGTTCTAATACTACATCAAAATATGTATATTCCATCTTATTTGGCCAGTAGTATATCAGGCATGTAAATAAAATGTATAGTCATTGTTTTTATCCATTTAAAACTAATGTTCATATGGTGGAGGGGGGAAAGGGGTCATGCTTTCTTGCATTTAGGCCCATAAGATCCTAGTTAAACAATATAAACACTGTAATAATTCTTTCAGTGCTGGAGATTTTGCATTTTTACAAATGTGCTATCAGCTTCAATGCACATTGTTATTAGTAGGCTATTATTTGCATTATGCGAGATGCATTTCCATTAACATGTCATTAGTGCTGCCCTGTGATGGACTGATGACCTGTCCAGGATGTTTCTCTGCCTTTCACCCAATGAGTGCTGGCATAGTCTCCAGAAAATGAATGAATGGGATATTGGAGTGCAGTAATGATGAGACCTTATATAAAGTTTTCCCACTGTTATAGTATAAATCGCACCATGGACTGTAATGAAACTTACACAAACAGACGTGGGGTTGACTTGCAGACATGGCACTGAAATGGACAGGAAACGCACTGGGGGGGTGTGAAAAGTCTCCATGGAGACAGACACAGTTCCAGAAAGTGAGCTGCAATGTCTGGGTCTCACGGCATGTTCTGTTAGTGAAGTGGTATCACAAAGGAAAAATCTGATTCAGAAATACTGAGTCAATACTGAGAATGCACAGGAGAATGAGATTATGAATTAGAAATATGAGCAGGGATTGAAAATCTGACATTTTACATAGTAATACTTCTTAAGAGGTGATGCACTTGTCATTTCACTGTTTTATCGCAACCACACCTCATTTAACCTCTTTTAACATTCATGTACCCACCAGAAGCTTCATATGTCTATCACTCACTCCTTAATAACAACTCGATCGTTTTATATTTTCATTGAAGTACTGACCAATAAGACACTGATATAGAATGTCTTAAGACTGATAACTGAATAATAAGATTGCAGTTTAATCAGTTGTCCCTACTGGACACTTCACCGGGAACATATTACTGGATCTTATACAAGAGGACTGTACATCTTATGCAAGAGCATAAATATGTCAGTTTACTCAAGGATCAAGTCTCACATTTCTGTAATATTGTTAGTCAGATAATTTTGATAAGTATAGTTTTTTTTAGACATAACTGCTCTGTGGCCATTCACAAAGATTCATGTTGTGTACTTTCATTCATTGAAATGAAAGTACACTTCTCATTTGATGGTGTGCCAATTGCTGTTGTCTTTGTTATGAAGGATGCTGTGATGATCGATTAGCAGAACTGATCCTGTTTCCTCCGTCTTCTGCTTCGCTGAAGTGGAGAGACTATGTTCATGTTGTCATTGGTCAAAGGAGTACAGGGTTAAAACAGCAAGGATGGTGTCGCTGTCCATTTATTGATACATTGAGCTGTATATCACATGACAACGTGCTTAAAATAGTACCATACTACAGTATTTCATTGATTTTTGTTTGCTCTTGGCTTTTTGTTCCTCGTCTGCTCGATGTTGTGTTATGAGATACTTGATTAAAAGAGTATCACTTAGTGTGGCGACTCCAGTGAGGGACTGTGAAGCCCAGCCAAAGAGGAGAGTTGAGAATACTTTCATTGCTGTCGTAACTTGCTGTATTGTAGCAGCAGTTCAGATAAAACATCAGGTCTGTTTGTGGTGCATATATTATGTCTTAGAACAACAAGGCCTTACCATTAAATGCTGCTTAGTTTTCATAAATAATAACAGAGAAAATAACACTAAAAAGGCTAATTCCTATCTATGGTGGCTTACACTGATCAAACAAGCAGAGAAAAGAAAAACAGAAGAAAAGAAAGAGCAGCTTTAGACAAGATCTACGCTATATGGAAAAAAAGTATTGGGACGCCTGACCATTACACCAACAGGGACTTAAATCACATTGCATTCAAATACATAGACATTAATATGGAGTTGGTCCCCCCCTTTGCAGCTATAAAAGCTTCCACTTCTCTTGGAAGGCTTTCCACAGTCATGCTGGAATAGAAAAGGTTCTTCCCCAAACTGTGTCCACAAAGTTGCAAGCATGGCATTGTCCAAAATGTCTTGTTATGATGAAGCATTAAGATTTTCCTTCACTAGAAGTAAGGGGCTTAGCCCAAATCCTGAAAACAGGTGTGTCCCAATACTTTTGTCCATATAGTGTACTAGACACTTAATTATTTTGAACAGAGTTTCTGAAGCTCATATATTGTGTCCAGGGCTTTGGAGGGAATCAGTCCAACAGAGGTAATGTTAGCTAGCTAGCAAACACTGTTAGCTAATGTTAGCAGTTTCTGTACTTAATTTTCTTGTGTACTTGAATGTAATGGTGATATTTTTTAAATGTACAGTTTTTAAATATCGTATGTTGTAACCTGTTTGTAACTGCAAACCCAAAATGCTCAGATCTGATATTTTTGCCTTGGTGATTTACATTCGTGTTTGTAAGTGTCTCATACCTGTCTCACATGTGAAAAAACATGTGCCCTGAAATGACATCAGTAACGTCACACGACTGACCCGTGTGCATCATAGTCAACAACAGATAACTAGCAACACATACCTGACCAGTTCTCAGCTATTGATGAATATTAATGATTAGATGTTATGGATGAACCCCCAAAGCCAGATTTAACTAATGATCAGTCTCAGTGAAAAAAAAACGAACGTTGAGTAAAGATAGTTATAGTTAGACTACAACCATGTTGTTTTTTTCTTGAACGGTCCCTTTTTTTCTCATTGTAGTCATGTTGCATTTTCTATTAGTCATGAAAATAATATAAGACCACTGAATTAGCTGTGCTCAGTGCTGAACCCTTATCACTTAAAATGCAGCACAAGGAATTAGGCAATTTATCTCTGCAGATCATCTACAAGTGGTGCCACAAGCGACAAACCCGGTTGAGATCTTCCCTGTTTTATACAGATTAATTGTTATAAAAAAAAGACAATCTAAATGACTGGGTATGGCAAACTCCTAGGACCTGTCACAGGCATAGGTTTGCGATAGAGTTTTGGGGGGTATTTACACAGAAGAAACACTTTTGATTGCCTAAAGAACATTTAAATTAAGTAGTTTGGATAGAGTTTTTAAAACTGGGGGGCCGGGTGGGGGGGGGGAGTTGTCTTCAGCACCCCACCGGGTTCCTGAGCAAGACCCTTAACCCCAAGTTGCTCCAGGGAGACTGCCCCCTGTAGTTAGGGAATGGAAGTCGCTTTGGATAAAAGCGTCTGCTAAATAATGTAAATGTAAATATATTTTATTAGTACTTTAGAACAGGAAAGCCTTTCAAATGGTTCACAAGAACTGTTTGTACAAGGACACAAATGGAAGCGAAACTGCCAGGGCAAGTACACTTTCAGTTTTAGTCCCACGTGGTGGTGTAAAAAAACCCTCACAAGGGAACCCACGCAGATCAGACATCAACCCTCATCCAACACAACACGTAAAGGAAATTTACCCTAAGAGGAAAATAGATCAACAGCCCCTGATTGGGAATAGCAGGTCAGTAGGTGGGCTCCACCAATTCTGAACCTAATCTCTTTTGGTCGCATCTGCGGAGGCAGAACAGAAAACCTGCTGACATTAAACAGATTTAGAATGGAAGTCAAGGGCAGATGCGACAAAGGCATTCGCCTGTAGGCTACAGATACAGCTGACGGAACCTGAGCTGAAAATTGCTGGCGTGTCCCTTTAAAGAGGCATCTAGGGCAGCTGGGCCCTAGTTTTTAGGGCGTTCGCCGTGCGATCAGAAAGTTGTGGGTTCAAATCCCAAGACTGCTACTGGCACCTCTGAGGTAGCCTTGAGCAAGGTACCGTCCCCACACACTGCCCGCTGTTCCTGGCTGCCCGCTGCTTCACTTGGTGAATGGGTTAAATGGGTTAAATGTGTTAAATGTAGAGGGCGAATTTCGTGCTGTTCACACTGTATGCTGTGGTGTGTTCTAGTATGACAGAATGGTCACTTTACACTTTTACACTTTAAAGAACACCGCAAACTACGAAACAGAATTGTTCATGCTGTGAAACCGTAAAAGACGACGGCCACCATTTTCCAGGTTGTTGCCATTGGTTTGATCTTCCAACCATAACAGTGCGCAAAGAAGCAAGTCAGAACAGAGTCAGTTTAGTGGCTTCTCATAAGGCAGCGGCACAGTGCCAAGTCAGACAGAAAAATTCCATTTGATACAGATGTGATGCATCAATCAATGAAGACAGATGTTGTAGTACATTGTAAATGGTTATAGAATACATTCAAAGAATGTTACACACAGATTAAATATGTACAGTTCATAGTGCAAAAAGTATATTACAAAATTTTGTTTTTGATATGGCTGTAGTATCAAACATTACTTAAACACTTATATAAACTATAATATATATAATGTTTGCTTTCACACTCTTAGATTAAACTTAATACCACTCATCTCTTGACGTCCGATTCAATATTTTGGATAAGGCTTTAATTCTGAGTCATGTCGTATGTTTTATTTTCAAACTTTTGTCATCTCCCATTACAGGTTGAAATAAACATGACTAAAAACTGTGGCATGCTGAGAAAAAGGCAAGTATTTAGGGCTGCTACTAATTACTAGTTTTATAATCAACAACAGGCTATGTCAATAACAATAAATGATGAAAAGTCCTTTAAATGCCAAATTTGGATGTGACTGAAGTCCTTCCATTGTAAAATATTTCAAACAGGATTGCTGTTGAGATCAAATTCACAGCTTGTAACGAAACAAACAAGAAGTCAACAGCTTGTAAAACACATGATAAAATTTTCAACGACAGTACAAAGTTTTATTTTGAGCTATATTAGCAAATTAAACTGGAAGACTCTAGTAAAAAACAAACGAGTGCCAAAGACACTCTGTCCCGAGGCAAAAACTGTCGTTGATCATTCACTAGGTTTCAAATGGACCAGCCAGAGAAAGTATGTTTGGGTGTAGCTGATTTCAATTTCAACTGCACTTAAAAAAATATACTTTTGACTAGATACTGCTAAGAAAGAAAATACCTTATTATGGGATTGTGAAAATGGACAACTTTAAGTCCAATTTTACAACAGTTTCAAATTTGAGTTCCTTTATACGGTTCTTCGTGTGGTTTCTTCCTCAAGCTCTATTTTTATTGCCACACTCACATATGGCTTAACCTGTATTTGTTCAGTGTTTCTTTACGCACTATTCAAATATGAACTAAAATAATGGACAATTTAACAGTCTAGCACACTCAAAGTTTAACAATGCAAACAATTAGATAAAGGCTGTGAACAGATTCCGTTTCTACTGTCCAGGTTTAGCCGTCAGTTGACTTGAGTTTATCCAACTATGAATCTAATCTCGAGAACCCATTCTAACTATGAATCTAATGTCAAGAACCCCTTCATTTTAAGAAGAACGTACAGAGTCTCTGAGCAATGCCACAGTTCCAAACGGGACGCCTACATGAATTAGTAGGTCGGATTTTCAGGGACCTAATTAGAAGTGCTCTAATAATATCTCTATAAGCGAAAACTCTACTGGAGAGAAGTGCATGCCTATCCTCTGAAACCAGCACAAATCACTCTCTTTATAACTTTTCCCAAATGGAACACACAACACACAAACACCTTTCCAGTCTTCAGAAAAAGAATCAGAAAAGGTATTGATCCCGGAAGAAATTGCTTGTGTTATGACTCCACAGATAATATAAAATATAAAGTCTAAATAAATCCAATTACACCTCTGCAGGAAATACTCTATATTATATACACAAATGCTGGATATAAACACTATAGATAAGTAACTTATAGTTAAGTGAATTACTTAACTATAAGTTAGGAGGTTAGGAGTCTGTTATTGCTGTAATAGAAATCAGTAATATATAAAAAATGTTGACATAAACAGTGATATGTCACATGGTACAACTATTGCACATAATGATAATAATAAAATACTACACATAATGAAATGATTTGGCACCCAATAAGAAAACTGACAACAATCTTGAACATGTTAAGACTACTGCACATAGTGCTCATATTTTAGCAATAGTAAAATTGCAGGCAAGCGAATCACAAAGCTAGAGTCAGTGCTGAAATACTCTCATGGATTTTAACAACTGTGATCTCTGCTCTCCAGATCCACATCATTTCCTCATCACAATTCACTTACTTACTCCAGAACCACATTACACTGAGTCACCAAGAGCAACAAGCTTCTTTCTGGGACACTGAGTTTTCACTAATACACAATACCGAGGCCTGGCCACTTCAAGGTGACTAACCTTATCTGTCTGCTTTCCATATGAATGGGAAGCTGGAGGAAATATAATAGGTCTATACTGCTTGAATCAAATTACTTGAGATAAGAACACCAGAAACCGTTTAGCTGAGGTTAAGCCGCCCTGAAGAAGCAGCTTTTCTAATGTATGGAGAGCTTTAAGGTTCTTCAGTGTCTGTTACTATTGGAAACTGCACCTACACTAATTGCAGTCTGTTCCAGCTGAACCAATTTACGTATATGGCGTCATGTGATACTCTGCTGAATCAGGCACTAGCATCTTTTCCCAAATGTTCCCAAGGTATTAATGCATAGGTGAAGCTGTGAAAGACTGCGGGACTGCCTTTAATTAGGCCACTCTAATCTCTACTAAATAGATTCAACAAGCTAAAAAATCCCATCTGCAAAAAAGGCTTTGTAGACATCACAACAGAACAGGCAAACTCAATTTCTTCTCTCTCCCTTCCTTCACCTTCCAAAGCAGAGCTATCGTATGTTGAGAAAGTGGCCCAGTAACTGAAAGAAGTTTGGCAATAGTCTTATGTGGTTACAGCCAAAATGTTGTTTAATCATTCCATTTCAAAACGTGGTTCATGCTGGAGATCTGGCTGGAAAGGTGGGTAGAAACAAGCAGTAGAACCTCACCACATTTGCTGACAGTAGATATAAACAGGAGATTAGAGTGAAACATGCTGTTTACAGTCTCAATTTTTGTTGTAAGGTTTCTATGCAGACAATGATGTAAGCTCTTCATGCTTGATATCAATTTTGTGGTCCAGAATTCAGTTCTCATGTTGTTTTCATCGAGACTTGTAGCACTGAACATGAAAGCTCTCCGTAGGCCTCAAATTAACATAGAATTAACTTAACATTAATTTAAAAAGTACAATCCCAAATAAATATGGAGAAGACTGACTTAACTAATGTGATTAGTGTGATGAGCAGAAACAAAAAAAAGTACGGTTTTATGGGCAGTATTGATTTCTGATAAAAAAAAATATAATGATTAAGATACTGCATGATCCTTCAAAGCATTTCTAGCATTAGCAGTCAGACTTCCTATGTATCGCTCTCTCACACACAGCATGTGCGCACACATACACTCTATGGACAAAAGTAATGGGGTTTTCAGGGTTTGGGCTAGGCCCCTTACTTCCAGTGAAGGACAATCTTAAAACTTCAGCAGACCAAGACATTTTGGACAACACCATGCTTCCAACTTTGTGGACCCAGTTTGGGGAAGAAACTTGACTGGCCCACGCAGAGTCCTGACCTCAACCCCATCTAACATCTTTGGGATGAACTGGAACGGAGATTGCGAGCCAGGCCTTCTCATCCAACATCAGTGTCTGACCTCATAAATGCTACAGAATGAATGAGCACAATTTGCCACAGAAACTCCAAAATCTTGTGGAAAGCCTTTCAAGAAGAGTGGAAGCTGTTAAAGCAACAAAGGGGGACCAACTCCATATTAAAGTCTATGGATTTGAACGCAGTGTCATTAAAATCCCATTAATGGTCAGGCATCCCAAAACTTTTGTCCATATCGTGTACATTTCGGCCATGAAAATAATCTGACAATGTACATCCAGTGTAGGTAAAAGGACAGGTGCCATCACCTGAATGTTTTAAAGACGCGCCTAGAATTTCCCCCCTTTTTCATAGCTTAGGACAACCTAATTAGTTGTGTTTTATATCCTTTGGCACCATAGATTTTCTCTTCCTAAGGGTCATGTTATATTTAAAAATTAATACAGTGTATGTCTGGGATGGCAGGCCAATTAAAGAAATGATTTAATGATACCTGGAGACTTTTCATAATTTATGGGATTTGAGTTTGAAACAAATCCATTTCAATGTTAATCTGTAATTAGTAGATCATAATATGTAATGTGATGGTGAAGCTGTAGTGATGACTTCCCATCGTCAACCCCAACAGGCCCTGCAAAAAGTTGGTAGTTACCTAGTGAAGCATTTAGCAGTTGTAATGAGTGGAGCATGGACAAGGATTTAGTCATGAACAATGACTTTATTCACAAAAGAATGAGAAACAGGAGACTAAACGAAAAACTAACGGAACAATGAATTACCACAGGGACTAACAAAACAACACAGAGTAAAGCAAAAAGGTGTAATATCTATAAACATGAACACAAGAGGGGCAAAAACACAGAACAAGAAGCACAGGGCAAAACTATGGAGCAGAGAGAACAGAACAGAAACATCACAGAGCGAGAAAAACATCAAGCCAAAACCACGGAGCAAAGAACATGAAGCAAAAAGATTAAAAACCAACCAAACTAGACTCAAAACAGGGGCTGTATATACTAACTAAACAAATGAGAAACACTTGGGCCGGGGAGGAGACAGGAACAAGACACAGGATAACAAAGAGGCAGAGCAAAGGCGGGGCTAAGACCAAAACATCCTCACATGGAAGAGACACGAAGGCCAAGTATGAATTTGAGTCTGTACTTTCCAAGGTATGTAAGATTAAGTGAGAAAATGAGAAACGCAATTCCCGTTTTAGTTGATTTCCAAATGAGACATACAGTAGTGATCAACTACTTTTTTCCCCTGCATTTCAGTGGCTGCTCAGCCCAATTTAAAGTTGACCAAGTATGAACAGATGGGATGTAGGTGAAGCATATTTTATCCTTTAAAATATTCTATATCACAATATTAAAAATCTGAAGGTGAAATTTGAAAGAGATCTACCAAAAGATAACATTTGAGATTTCAGTTATTGATCTGGCATCTGGTGCCAATTTCCTTATTTATCTGACGAACCTTATTTATCGGACAGCAATCATGATCATTTTGCAAGAGAGCAAGCCACTCTAAATTAACTGGAACCCTGTGATAGCAGGTTGTCTAGATGAACCCTGTGATAGCAGGTTGTCAAAGTTATGACACTTTCAGCAACTGAAAGAGAAGTTGGTCTTTCCAAGAGTGTGATTTCTAGAACATAGAAACTCTACACTAATAGTAATTCATTCAAGTCCTGTGAGAGGACAGGGATATTGATAGGGAACTGGTTCAATACTGCAGCTGGTATTGTCAATTCAGAGATAAATGTGGCAAGGTTCTGTCTCTGCATACGGTGCCTTGCTGTCTGAGAGACTTCAGACATTCAGCAGAACCTTTGCTGAGGGTCATGTTGAGTGGACAGAGGAGAACCAGTCCAGAGTCCCCTTTAGTGATGAGAACACGTGAACAAGTGAAGTGAAGGTGAACCATTTCTCACGTGTAAACACACCACAGAATAGCACACAGTGTGAACAATATGAAATTTGTCCTCCGCACTTAACCCATTCACCCGTGACCTTCTGATCGCAGGGGCAACTCCCTAACCACCAGATCACCAGCTGCCCTCAATGTAAGGAGCCCTAAGCAGTTTTAGGACTCTACTGGACAGATACTAAAAGAGTAAATGTTCCTCCTGTCAGATGGAAAATGGTGTTAAACTGGGGAAAGTCTGAACCCAAAGTGTCTTGAAAAAGTCAGTAAAGTTTCGAGGTGTATGTTTGATGGATAGGAGATGGTTTTTTCTTTCTTTTTTTTTTTTTTTTTTACAGACAACGTACATGAAAAGGCACAATCAGAACCTCCTTCCATGCAAGCATCTCCCATGCAGCTAGCAATGTTTTTAATGCAAGACAGAGCCTCTTGCCACACTGCAAAATGAGTCTAGCACTTAATTTATTCTCATTTAAAACAAGGTTCTATAAGCAGCAGGTGTTTATACCAAGCAGAAGCTGACATGGAAAACAGCACAGAGTGTCTTGGTTATGTCTTTTGACACTCATGGTCACATCTAATCTTTAATCCCTACATCTGCACCTCTTCCAGTAAATGTGAGACATGGCCTGTCTCTTTCAGGTTATGATGTAAATTGGTTTTGTTTTCCACATGTTCCAATTCAACCATAGTCGAATCTGAACCGCAGTTAATCAGGGGCTGCTTGGTATATGATAGCAAAATTATATTTATCCTTTCAATTACTTCTTCGTCTCCATCTCTAGTTAATCCTGGAGACAGAAGTTCTTGTTCATGCCCAGCAGATTGGAAAGGCCAAGGATTAGGGGTAGCACCTGCTGTTTTTCTCCATACAATCCTAAAACCACTTTAAGCCCCTAAGAAAATAAGGAATCTAACAAAACATTAATATGTAATACAAATAAGAACAAGACCAAGAATAAATAATACAATTTATAAACACTAAGAATGCACCAATCATGATATGTTCTGCTGTGTACTGGTTTTGCACAAAAAAAATTACAGCAAATTAGATGATTAAGCAATAAATGGCTTTAGTCTTTAGTTATTTTGGGATGTTTTTAATTAACCATTGTTAACTCAAAGCTCATACTATGCTGAATAAATAACTCATAAAACATGTATATTTATGTATATTTATTTTCATATTTCTCACTTACTGTCTTGTATCTGCTGTGTTATGTATTTCACACTGTCATGCCTCATGCAGTCTTGCAAACTATGCTGCTGGTGAGTCTCAATCTAATCCAAGGGTGTGAAGAACAAGATGTACTGAGGAATGACAACAGAAGCTTCTTAACCTCATTTGACTTGAAACACACCAGCACATTTGCAGTCCTTTCTATTAATCAAAGTTCCAGCATAAATAACATTACTTGGTCTTTAAAAGCCCCAAAGTGGCATTTTAAATTCTTAATGAAAAGTCAGTTGTTTATTTCATAATGTGAATGAAGTAAAAGTGTGGCATCGAAAGTGAAAGGAAGAAAGGTAGAGAAACACCTTGAAAAGGTCACCAGTCCATTACAGGACACGCACACGCACACACAAGCCTTGGGTCAATTTAGCATCTCCAATCCACCAATCTCCAATGTCTTTGGACTTTGGGAGGAAACAAGAGAACCCTGTGGATCCCACTTAGACACCCAGAAAACATGCAAAATTCACACAGATGGGATCCTCGACTGCCCAGCTCGGAATCAAACCCATGAATTTCTCACTGGAAGGCGACAGCGCTCCCACTACACCACCGTGCAGCCCCAACACATATTAGCCAAATTAAAATTACAAATTGGATGACTTCCGAGTACATATCGGTAATTTTTCACATCAAAAAATTGTGCAAATGTTGCATCAGAAGCCAATATTGGAATGTAACTGTGTGCTTTATACGTGCAAATGATTAGCAGAAGTTCAGCATATATA
>JBBJLS010038203.1:0-14072 GCA_037577275.1 Bryconaethiops microstoma
ATTAAACAGGCGACAATTTGACCGACACATTTTAATGTCTGAGCATTTAATATTTAATTCAGATCCAGAAAGCTTTAGCTGTCACTTTAGCTGACAGAAATAGATACAAAAAAGTGTGTAACCAAGGAGAGAGAAAGAGAGAGAGAAAACTATTAGGCGTCTTTTTCAGGTTTCTGCGTCTGTGTGCTGATAATGATGTGGGACATAAATGTTAAATATAAGGAATTCTCATATTTAACTGCAGAGGCTTTAATTTCAGAGCGTCGGTTGAGCTCCTAAATGGAATTGACACAGAGCGACTCTGCACGCTGGAAGACAGAAGCCACATGAAACTGGGACTTGATTGCTTTTTAGACTTCAAGGATTTTCCGCAGTTCAGTTTCTAGTCTCACAATTCACATTAAACATAAATAATTCAGACACAGTACTGCTACTTTTTAATATTCACGGGCGATTTTTAATAACCGTAATAACTCTCTCTCTCTTAATATTTCCTACTTCAAACTGCGCTGGCGTCCTCTGGAGCAAGCGTTAGGATTAAAGATTTAAGTAACTTTGTACAAAAATATACACCAGAATTAGACTTTTAGTTAAACTTTGTATAGGTTTTTACTGTGGCAACTCTGATGCCACAACAAGTAACCAAAGAAATGAGCTAAGATACATCATATGGCCAAAAGGTGAGTGGACACCCCTCTTAATTTATATATTTATATAAATATAAATATATTTATATAAATTAATATATACAATACACACACACTATATGGACAAAAGTATTGGGATGCCTGCCCATTACACCAACTTTAATGACAATGCATTCAGATCCATAGACTTTAATATGAAGTTGGTCCTCTTTTGCAGCTATAACAGTTTCCACTCTTCTGGGGAGACTTTCCACAAGATTTGAGTTTCTGTGGGAATTTGTGTCCATTTATTCTGTAGCACTTATGAGGTCAGACACTGATGTTGGAGGAGAAGTCCTGGATCACAATCTCTAATCCAGTTCATCCCAAAGGTGCTGGATGGGGTTGAGGTCAGGACTCTGTGTGGCCAGTCAAGTTCTTCCACACTGAACTTCTCCAGCACGTCTTTATGGAGCTGCTTTGTGCACTGAGACACAGTCATGCTGGAATAGAAAAGGTTCTTCCACAAACTGTGTCCACAGAGTTGGAAGCATGGTGTTGTCCAAAATGTCTTCGTCTGCTGAAGCATCAAGATTGATCTTCACTGGAAGTAATGGGCCTAGCCCAACACTTTTGTCCATATAGTGTATCTGAGCAGAATCATATAAAAACTGCCATCTCTAGTGCTCTCAATAATAATAATAATAATAATAATAATAATAATAATAATTAGGCTCCAGCTCCCTCCTGACCCCGAGTGCAGGACAATGGGGTAGAAAATGGATGGATGGACATCATAATAATGCAAATTTTGGTATTTAGTACTGCTATTACACATCTTTAAGGTGGTTTTCTACTTATTTATATACTACAGTTGCCAATGTTTCCTTAGACCTGAAACAAAACTTAATCCACAAATTCAGACAATAACCAACATACAGATAGATTTTGTCATGTCATGTTTTCTAACGCATGCATGTCTATAATAAAAAAAACACTAGTGTGGTTCTGAGGGCAGATTTCTGCTGAAAAGCCAACACTCTACATGTGAAGACAGACAATACGCATGGAATTTTTAAGCAGATAACAGGTATAAAACAAAGACTCTCAACCATCATAACCAGCAAAAACTATGTAATTACAAAAAATGGAAAAGACGTGGTATTTGTGCTCCTCCCCCAAATTCTGCACCAGTCCCAAAAGTTGTAACCAAAATAGCATTTTTTTTTCTTTCTAATGGACCAGTGAAATGTCCCCATAATGTTGTTTTTTTCTATCAGCATGAGGACACTGGGGCAAAAGACACACACAGACACACGCAAGGCCTGAGTCAGCAAACTGAGCTTGGATCTGCAGTGAGGGGCACTCAGCCAGCAGCGTCTGTGTATTCTTCCATATCACTCTCTCTCGCTCTCTCTCTCTCCCTCTCCTCTCTCTCTCCCTCTCTCTCTCTCCCTCTCTCTCTCCCTCTCTCTCTCCCTCTCTCTCTCCCTCTCTCTCTCCCTCTCTCTCTCCCTCTCCCCCAAGGCTGTGTGAGTCAGCCCTCTACCCCGAGCCACGATCCTTTCTGTTCCAACTCCACTCATTCAAACAGAGCGTTTAAAGCTCTCTATGGGACACTTGACTGTGGCAGTAGGCTTTGGCTGTAGAAATTACACTTGGCAGCACAGGCTTTGCACTCACTACAGAGAGGTCATGCACTCGCATGGGAGGTTATTTCTATCAAAGGGCACTCAAGTGGAAAATAAAGACCTGACTGCTATACCACAGTGAGGAATCTAACAAATCGCCCCTCTCAGTTTCAATGTGTCACTTTGTCGCACAGCATTGACCGCCCTGGCATCACGGTTCAAAGTGAAGTGATGCAAAGCAATAAAATTAAGCAATAAGTCCAATAGTCGTCATGTAAAGGGTGACTCATTGCGACTGCATTGAGAAAACAAGTCAAGCACTTTTCCGCATTGAAAGCCATATTGTTTAACATAAGCTGTTGAGTAGCTAAGTCTACAAGTGCTTGTTGAGACATACTAATCGGTGACGAGCTTAATCAGTGCTGCTACAGTCTGAATACACAAACAAAACTCACGTAAAGACCAGTAACGAGTATCGTTTTCAGCACTGGAAAGTAGAATGCAAGCCCTGCATGACACCAATTAAGTAATCAATTAATCTTTAGAATTATTCAAGAAAGAAATACGGGCACACAGGCTCAAAAGGCACATAAATCTGCACCAGTCATTTCCTAATGATTTTCAAATAATCAACATGAGCCATGCAATCATAACAGCTTTGATGTGGCCAACTAGAAGCTCTGTATGCGCTGCCTGAGTGGAAGCATTAGAAGAAAGCAAAAGGTACAAGACATTGAGTGCAAACGTGTATTTCTGATGGCCATGAATTTCCTAGGAATTTCCCAAACGTCTCATGAACACCACCAACAGATTACTGATGACACCTAGTAATTTGCTGGATCCCAACAATACGGCAGGTTTAACAGGAAATAGGCAGAACGGATTTGAAAAGAAAACGGGATTTCCACATAAACCTGCGCTGCCAAGTAGATACAAACCCTGTTGCTTTGTCTGTGTAATATAAAATGCAATAAAAGTCTATCAATGGAAAGAGAATTTACTATTCACTGGCTTTTCATTTCAGAGCAGAAGAGAGAGAGAAAAAAAAAAAAACTGAGTCAATCTTGACTGCAACATTTCTAAAAATCAGTTTCAGACACCAGTGCACGTTCCCACCCTGCTAAACCCCCCTGAGATTACAATCACCTGCTGAGAATCTTCTCCTCACAAGTGAAACAGCCATGAAAAGCACAAAGTGAGAAAGCCAGAAAAGCCTGAAAATCCAACACAGTGACAGTAGGGTGGAAAGAGCTGTTCATAGTGAAACCCCGCCCACAGGCCCTCAGCTTTAGAATGGCTGCAGACATTAACGTCAGTGAGGTGACAGATGGACCACCTCACCCATCACAGTGCAGGACCACCAGCAGCACAGAGGCAGAGAGGGGGCTAAAAAGAGAAAGAACATCAGACAGACATACAGTCAGACAGAAAGAGAGATGGTGAGAGAGAAAGAAAGAGAGAGAAAGGGATAATAAGTCTGGTAGGACTTTGAGGACGGCAGTGCCAGCTGAGTGGGCACAGTGCCAGGCTGCTAATATAGACACATGAAGGACAGTGCAACCCCAACAAAGAGCCTCACACACACACACACACACACACACACACACACACACACACACACACACACACACACACACACACCCTGTGTGGGCATGAATGACACAGCCACTTACAACCTGCTGCACCCATTTAACTTTATCTGGCACAGGTGGCTCTGTGTGTGTGTGTGCGTGTGTGTGTGTTCTTAAGACTGCTGGGTGAGACTGTACTGTATTCTGCACAGGTGTGTACAGCTGGCTGAGGCACAAGGGCTGGTGGTCTTTACTGGGGGGTTCAATGAGAGTTAATTGTTTGTCAAAATGTGACAAAAAAAGAAATGCATCTAAAAGACATTTTGCATGTACATAATCTACAGAACGGCATTTTCAAATGAATCGTCTACACATAACTACATCTTAAATCCATCCATATGTTTTCCAACAGGAGGAAACACAATATGGCAACAAGCAGACTGTGTGACAGGACAGCGGAAAGTGAACACAGGGTTTTCAGTCTTCATTTCTCTTGTCGAAACATGCATGGGAAGATGACCTCAGACATTCAAGTGAACCTATGAGATAAATGTTTATGATTTACTGTAGAAGCATGAAGCCTCCACAAAACCATGAACATGTAGAACACTTGATTATGAAACAGATACAGTAATGGGACTGTACAGCCAGTAGGCTATAATGCAAAACCGAGAATAGAGCAGAAACAGAAGTAATGCAAGTAAAGTGGTCCGTATAATCACGCATAAACACACCACAGCATAGCACACAGTGTGAATAATGTGAATTTCTTTCTCTGCATTTAACCCATTCACCAAGTAAAGCACTGGGCAGCCACCAACGGGGGGCCTGGGAGCAGTGTGTGGGGACAGTACCCTGCTCAGTTGTGCAACTGGCAGTCCTGGGATTCAAACCCACACCTCCAGAGGAGACTGTAACCTGAACGCAAGACCAGAAAAACTTTTCTCGCTCTATGTTTTCACTGGCTTCATGATTATCAAAAACCAGATTGCTATAATGTTTAGCCCCCATATAGTACACACTTCAATTATTTTAAAACATAATTATAATTTTTCTTTTTAAGGTTTTCCTTACCCGAGTTGTGGTAATTAGAGATCCAGTATGAAGTTACTCAAATTTGGTACGCTTTTGAGCCATGAAGAGCATTTTACTGTTTATACTCACACACACACACACACACACACACACACACACACACACACACACACACAATATGTAACATTTTGCTCTGCATATGTACAATAGTAATACATCATAAACAATTAGTCTGAAACATCAGCCAAATCTATACATTAGTCTGATGTCAACAATTTCCTTTTATGATTTTGATATCATTATGATTCCCTGAAACACTTCTGAACAGGGACTGAATGCAGACTGCACCCCAGATATACTTTCCATGCCCCACTGCTTAACAGACAGTACTTGACACTTGATACCACTTAAAAAATTTTAAAAAAAATGTTTCAGCAAATTATTTTACTTTTACTGAGATGATGTGAATGACTCACTGAACTCAAAGCACCTCTAAATTAATCCACTGAAGGATTGCAGCGGCCAACTGGAACAGGACATGGCTGCTTTGTTCCCGAAATGTATCAAACCCATATCAGAAAGTGCTTTGTAAGAGATTATCCATCAGATAAAGCAGATTTGTACATAACCCCAGCCAGCATCGTGCTCCACTGTTTACAGCATCCTCACCTGGAACAGTCCGTGAAATGGAACATACACACTGACCCGCCACAACATGAACTTCATTGACAGTTGAAATAAATAACATTGCTTATCTTTTAACAATGGCATCTGTCAAGCATTGAGATATATAAGGCAGCCAGACAACACTCCGTTCTTGAAGTTCATGTGTTGGAAGCAAGAAAAATCAGAGAATGTAAGGATCTGAGCAACTTTGTCCAGAGACAAACTGTGAGGGGTAGATGATTGGGTCTTGTGGGATGTTTATGGTATACAGTAGTTAGTACCTACCAAAAGTGATGAAAGGAAAGACGACCGGTGAACCAGTGCCAGCCTCCTGGGCACCACACACTCACTGATGCTACTGGGGAGCAAAAGGCTAGCCATCCGGTCCAAATCTACTATAGCACACATTTCTGAAAAAGTTAACACTGGCTACGACGTCAGAATGCTTTGCAGACTGGTGACAGTGCCCATTCTGACCCTTGTCTACTGGTGAAAGTATCTACAACTGGCACTTGACCAATCAGAACTGGGCAGGAGCAATGGAAAAAGTCCGTCATGGCTGGGTATGATGAAACACATTTTCTTTTGTTCAGGAATGGTTTAAAGAACATGGCAAAGAGTTCAAGGTATTGATTTGATCTCCAGATTCCCCAGATCTCAGTCGGATCAAACATTTGTTGGACGTGCTGGACAAACTAGTCCAATGCATGGTCGCCCCACCTCACAAAGTACAGGACTGAAAGGATCTCAATGCTGTCTCAGAGCTGTTTTGGCAGCATAAGGGGAACCTAGACAATATTAGGCAGGTGGTTTTCATTTTATGGCATATTTAAACACACCCGCGTGCACACAGACACTCTCAGACCTTGTTGGAAAGCACATAAAAGGGGCTTTTTCCACACCACGTCTAAAAGGTGTTTCACAATTGATCGGTCTCTGTCGCTGGAAACCCTCATTGCAAGGTCATATTTTTCCCTAAAGTCCTTCAATGGAGCCATTAAAGAACTTCCCCCGAGACACTCTAATAAAAACAGACAATCCAGTAATTATAGGTAGCCTATTTTCCACAAAGCAAACACTTAAAAGCACTGCTCATGAAAAATGGATGTATTTCAGACTTCTACATTTTTTGATGAGCCACATTCTTTAAAGCAGGTTTAGTCAAGAATCATGTGATGACGCTCAGACATTTTGAAATGGGCTATTGTCTCCTTTCATTCTGAAGAGAAAAAGAGTAACAGAGTAACATTGGAAACTAAAATTCCTATTTTATTCCAGCGTACAGTCCATCTATCTGGATTATTACTCTCAGCTAATTTGAAAAAAACTGGCTAGTGATAGGACACCTCAGTGACTCATTTTTTGGGGGAAAATGTGGATAAGTACAAATTCTTCAAGATAATAATCAAACAATACTTCATATTAGCTGTGGACAACTAAAAGCTAAGATATCATCTACCAACATTCAGTCTGTCAGTCATACTTCATCCCATAAACTAGAGAAAAATTTGTGCTGGTTCATGCTTATCTTTACCCAGGTTCAGACAGGTGCCACAAACTGTGGAGATCAATATTAGAGATGGAACCAATCCAATATCATGTCTCTGTACCAGCAGAACATGCTGGAGTGGACATCAGAAGGAAAACAGAATTAATCTGATCGAATCATGTAAGAAATCTAGCCAGAAACAGCCCACATTTACACTGTGTCTTGTTAGTTATGTGTTTCTTCCTGTGGGGTAGTCTTCCTATTAGTATGAGCATGATAGCCTATTTTTGGATGCTCATTCTAAAAGAAATGCTTTATTTGAGAACAGCTTATTTTAAAGCCGAGTAGTTCTTAAAAAGGTTAGATCCCCATCTGTCAATGCGTAAGGTTTTTATGTCAATACATGAAAAGGAAACGAGGTATCCTGCTACAGGAAAAGGAAAAGAGGTAACAGACTTCGTCTGCAGACCTGTGACCTCGGGTTATTCATGAACACCTACAAGCATTAAAGCAGCCTCTTGAAGAACCTTTCAATGACTCAGGGAAATTGAAAAAGGTTTTCGCTTTTCTCTGCCACTCAGTCAGAGACACACTTCTTGTCATATTCAAGGGTTACATAATGTGCCAGGCAAAACATTATCATGCAAATTCATTCTTTTGTTGCTGCACAGCCCATGAGCCTGGATAAAAGACTAGTGAGGAAACCGTTGCAAGGTTACCTTGGCAGTAAAATCGGACGTTGCTGAAGCACTGAAATAACTAGGAAGAAAAACCACTGCTCCTTCTCCAAAATGAGAACTCAATTCAACAGAGCTGGGTAATCTCAATCGCATGTTGGACACAGGTCTCAGGGCAACACTAAAGAACATTCTGCATCCACCACTGACCATCTCCACTTTTGCTGTTCTGTACTGTTTACACACTCATTCACTTCAGTGAATGTGCAATACTGTATGTGAAATATTGTTAGAGACTATACTGCTACATGCACTGTCACTTTACTACAGTGCACAAAACGATGTACCTTAACCCAACGTGCAATTACTGTTACTTACAACTGTCACTTTCCCCCCACCGAGCATGCAATTACTGGTATTTATGTTTGTCACTTTTCCCAGCGTGCAATTACCAGTACTTACACCCGTCACTTTTTCTAACACACAGTACTGGTGCCTACACCTCATGTATACATGTACATACTTTTCCTTATTTTTGGCTTGCATTTCTTTTTCTAATTTTACAGTCTATCTATTTCAATATTTTATAGGCGTATTGCTTTACTTTAAACATCTGTGTGACATGTTATTCTTGTCTAACACATTTCATTGTATTGTGGATCCTGTGTTTACATATGACAATAAATAATCTAATCAAAAGTGTCGCACCTGCTTCAATTATTAGATGTTTGTTGCGGGGGAAAGTCATCTTGTCCCCCGCAAAGAGAGGGAAGTCAAGTGTGCTCTCCTGGACTCCCAGTCATGGATGGCTACAGTACCACTAGAGATCTAATTCCGGATCCCCCAATGATGAGGCCAGCTATTAGACAGCTGTGCCACTCAGGAGCCCTGAAAAGGTCCTTCTAACATCCACCAGTCTTTAAAACAGCCCATTTCAGTCTAAGAGAAGCAGCCATTTTAAATGTAGTACTGTATATGAACATTGCTTAATACATAAAACTTATCAACATGCTTTCCTGCATCATAAGATGTTTAAAAAAGCTGGTTGTGATGGACAAAGTTACATTTAAACGGAAATCTATTACACTAAACACAGATGGCAGCGTGCCTGGATGTGGTGATGGATGAGCAAACATGGAAACAAGAAACATAAAAAGACGATCAAAAGTTCTGGGGCATGATGTTAAAAAGACAGACGAATAGAGATTTAAACAGGACACTGAGAAGGCAACACATTTTTACAATATGTGGAAAAATCTACATTTTGTCATACTATCACATTCCTGTTTCACAGGATTTGAAACAACAATAAATTGAAACAACAGTACATGAAACCTGAACTGGAACATTTCGTACTTCAACTTTAAGCTACTGTTTACATTACTGTCTTCAAAACCAATCGTTTGCATAGAAAACATTCATTCATTACTGGCCGTTATTTTTCTCCATTCTCCAATGTTTATATCATTCTGAATGGAGTATGTGTGATACATGGCGGGACACTAGTTTCCACATTAAACATTCCTATGTTTATGGCTGGCATAAACAAATGGTACGTATATAATTTTATGATTTAAAAAAAAAAAAAAGTGTTAACACATTTGATAGCGCCAAAAACATTGTCCAGGCTGGGGGGACAAATCATTTAACTGATGAACTGCTGAGTCAGTACAGAACAAATTTTACAGCACTGTACTTTTGTCATGCAGAACATCAGATACATGGGAGTCTCTGTGGATAATTCTTCAAACAAAATTATCGCCATTGGACAGATGTTTAGATTTGACCCATATTTCAAATGGATATTTGACAACATACTCTGGAAGCGCACTTTGGGAGACACCAGCTTATTTAACCCTACAGATGTAAATTGTTCTTGTACTTAACACGGAGAACTATTCTTTCACAAACTGCTCTCTCAATCAACATTATATTTACTGAGCTGACAGTACTAAGCTATTTAAAAGAGTTTTTCACCCTCAGTGGGAACAGAAAGCATTTTTTCATTCGGATTATGAAACAGTGTCATGTTGAAACACCATCTTCACTCCATAATCCATATTGTGCTTTGCAGGACTGATAGGTCTTGCTTTCTAGAGCCGGGTTTCTCAGCCACTGGGCCGCGGACCACTGACGGGCCGCAAAGACTTTTGATTGGGCAGCGAATCTAAAATCAAGACAGGCCATTGGTCTGCAATTGGTTATTTAGTATCATCTAACGTGGCCAAGTGAGTCTAGGCAACATGCTGTGATAGGTGGGCCTTAATGTTGAAAATGTTGAGAACCATTGTTCTAGAGTCTACCTCTTCCATTTTTTAAAGTTCTGTCCACATCACAGGTTATTGGTGGTCCTCTGCCAGGAATTGTACTCTTCAAGAACCAGAACATGGTAAAAATCCTTAGATTCCTCGCACCCTGGATACAACCTTTATTAACACCTCCCCTCTGGCAAACACTGCACTCTATACCAAGACTAAACACAGGAACAGAATTGTCATGACATCACCCTCATAAATACATAAAAAGTCAATGGCTAAACTTATCTGTTATGCCATAGTTACTCCTGTCTGTACAATTACTCATACACCACTATTTCATTCCTATACGTGAGGTACTGTTGTTTGCTCTAGCACATACACTATACGTGTAGCGTAATGCTAGTCTTTTATATAATCCGTATATTCCTGGTATATTGTGAATTTTCTATAAATAACAGGTACATTGTCTGTACATTGTACTAGAGAAACATCAGCAGACAGAATTCTAATACTTTGCCAATAAAACGGAGTCAGATTTTTTTTATTTTTATGATGAACAGACACCAGATTACCCCCCACACTGTGCTTAGAGTACACGGAGTGTGCACACTAGCATTTTTAAGTAAATGGTGCACTGACGAGACATAATATAGTTTAATTTCTTATAATCTTATAAGACTAAGATTATGAAGTATTCTGGAAAATACAGAGACAAAACACTGCAGAGATGAAAGTAGTAAAAGAATATTACAAGACAATATTCCAAAACTCGCCCCTGTGGGGAGTGCAACAAAAGGCAGATGCTGTATTGTGAGTGACTCCGGCTCTTACTCAATGTCTGCATTCATTACCAGGTAGTGGCGTGTGTGAGAGGTCAGCACTACATTGGGAAATCCAACTGGCTGCAGCATGAACGCAGTAACACAATCCCCCTGCCAGACACTTCGTCTGTGATGGACAGAGAGGAGGGAGAATGACAGCTCTGGAAGGAGAACAACCAGTTCCTGTTCTACAGGTGAGAGGTCGGAGGAAAGATGAGTCAGGTGTGTGTATTTGTTTTCAGGACAAAAAAGCGGCTAACCCTCGATTAGGACCAACGAAATGTACTTATTACATAGGCTTACAGCTATAAGCTAGTGTAAGTAAGATAGCAAGAAACATAAGGTGCTCAAGATGGTTAAATATTACTTGCTAGTCAGTTGTGGTTTTTTTTACATATAAATGCCATTTACATTATTGGCATTGTGCTGGTTAAAATGGAGCCACACTTGATTTCTTAGACGTTTTACACCTACAATGTGATTTACAGTGTAGTCAAGCCTCTCAAAATACAGCATACACATAAGTCCCAACTCTGGCCATAATGTAGAATTTCTCCTACATACTTCTACGATGTGTCTGTGTAAAGATGCTCTCCTAGCCGCTGTAACTTGGCCCTTGTCAAAGATTTGCCCACTGTTCCTGCTTCCAACACGCCGACTTCAACCGATTTGTTCACCTTGCTGCTTAATATATCCAACCTTTTACATGTGCCACAGTGATGAGATCATCAATGTTATTCTCTCAATGGTTTTAATGTTACGGCCGATCTGTGTATAGTATAGTTTGGACACAGTCACATCCTTTCACTGTATAAACCAAACCTGAAATTGTGTTCAAAGTTAAGACTCTCTGCCTTTCTGTGTGTGTGGAAATACGAGCTAATGAAAGGGACTCTCTGTCTTTCTTTGTGTGTGTATGTGCACAGGAGACGCAGTTATACAATACGTTGTCACTTCAGAGTGATGTGGGAGTGCCAAGGCAGCAGGTTCGGGCCTGTGCACATACTGTGGCAATCACCATATCTTTCTCTTTCACTCTCACGCTTTCACACACACACACACACACACACACAGATAAAGAGTCTTCCCATAGGAAATTCTGAAGGGCTCTTCAGATAGTGACACACTCATTTATTGGTACATAGATTCAGATGATGGTTAGAAAAGTAAGGCTTATCAGTTAGACCTCCAACCTCGCACTCTCTGCAGCGCGCAGCCTGGTGCTGTGTGAGCTGTGTACAGTCATTGGACGAAATCTGAAGAAGACACAGCCTCAAATCCATAGCATTTCCCAGAAAACACTTAATCAACTCTTCATGTATCTGTAAACACGAGCACTTTGCACATTGGGTAAGCACAGAGTGACCCACTTCCACACTCCAGTAATCATCTAGAGAACATCAGAGAGAAACACATCATCACAGGAAATCCTACTAAACTGATAAATGAACAGAACATTTGCTCAGAACGCACCCTTCGTCTCCTAATCTACAGATTAAATCTGACTTTTTCAGAACGATGTGATTTGATTCATCTCAGGACCTGAGAGGAATTTTCTTACACCTATTATGAGAATTGACGATTCATGGTTTACTCAAAACAAACGCTATAATCTGCAACAACAAAAAAAAAGAAATAAAAAAAGAAGGTAGTTTCATTACATGTCTGTTCAGATAAGGATCTGGCAGTGCCTGTAGATCAATGCTATAAATCTTAAAATGACAACATACCACAAATTCCATACCCAAATTCCGTGCCCCTTCAGCCATGGTGCCCTTTTTGGCAAGGCACCTCGCAACACCCCAGCCCCTCTATCCCACCCCCTAGAGGGTACACTGTAGTGGTACGCTCAACGGTATTGTTCAGTAGATTTACTTATAGAACATAACTGTACCATATTCCATTGCTGTTATATTTTAAGTCAAGTATTGACTTGAAAAAACAGGTGTTTTTAAGTCTTGACTAAGTCATGAAAAGGTAAAAATATACCTCTTTCCCTAGGGAAGTGAATGTAGATTCACTTTAACAGCACCATGTTGTACCGTTGAGGGTACATTTACACTGTATCTTAAATATACCTGAATAGTAGCATTTTTTGAATGATAATATATGTCTTTCACCATTCCAGGGAAAACTGTGGGAAGATGTAAATGAGAAGAGCAGAAAACTGAATGAGCTAAGGAGCAACACACTGCGAACAACACGTTTTAAATTTACACTGCTGTCCTTCACATAAGCAGTAAGACCCAGTTTGGGATGCGTTCTCTTTTCTTTTATTCGAACACTGAACTGTATCGCCTTTAAAGGCCCATGCACAGCCACCCAGTTTCTTCTGGCCATAGCTGCAAAAGCAGACCCAACCGTACACAATGAGTCAGGCACCAATTAGTGCTCTCTGCCCTATCCCTGTCCCAAGGAGGGAGCCGGATTTTAGGGGAACCAGTAAGCACATAATTGGATTCTCACTTCAGGGAATACCGCCAGGAGGCAAAAAAAGAAAAACCTGCTCCTGAAGCGTGACCGTGTTGTTTTTCCTGCTTGAAATGCTTCTGATGAAAAACGTATGGCTGCCAATGCAAGAAGACAAAAACACTGTTGGGACTACTTCTTTCATCACTATAGAATTCTTTGTAATAGGATTTTTGGGACGTTGCCTATAAATCCATTGGAGTAACAGCGCGCCATTGTAGAACATTTCCAACTGTGGATCATGGAAAGGTAAGGTATCAAGTTGAGGGCCAGTTTGTTGGGCAAATAATCACAGTAAAAACCATCCAACAGTTATAGGCATAATTTCTTCTTATATTGGACAACAGCTGCACAGGTATATGACAGACTTGTAAAACCACTAGACAAGGTTAGCTATGTAGTAAATGTTTCTCAAGCAAAAACAGCAATGCAATTTTATTACAAAAATGCAGTATGGGACTGCAACTCTAACCATTAATGACTACTTTTTATGAAACAAGTAACTGATAGACTGTGCCAGACCTTCAGGCAATCATAACAGTGAAAACATGTGAAATGCAATATATATACACACAGAGGTTGACATAAGCGGTACATAAGCATACATAGACATAAGTGGTACGCAAAATGCGCACCGGTTTTCCGTGTACTAACCCGCACATCCCCCAACCCCCCGGAACCACGCCGAGACACAGACCCTGGCTTGCACAGCCCCAAAGCCCCCACACTTACCCCCCGGAACCACGCCAAGACACAGACCCCGGCTTGCACAGCCCCAAAGCCCCCACACTCACCCCCCCAGAACCACGTCGAGACACAGACCCCAGCT
>JBBJLS010038222.1:0-14070 GCA_037577275.1 Bryconaethiops microstoma
GCCAAAGAGTAAAAATGGGTTTTTAAGCGAGATTTAAAAACAACAAGTGATGGAGCTTGCCTCACATGCAGTGGCAAATCATTCCAGCGTTTTGGTGCAACTACCGCAAAAGCTCTACACCTGTAAACGCGCAATTATTTTTAAAGATGTAGGATGTTTACTTACATGTATGAAAGTCTCAATCAATGAAATTGCATTTTCTTGTATTTTTGGTGATGGATCGTTCATGGCTCCATAGTAAGCATTTTCCACGACTTCACTGTGCTTTTAAGCCTTATGCCCCAAACTTCAAAAATTATGAGGTGAGTGCTTGGGTTCCTTCAATAGTTGCAATGGATGGATGGTAGTAGGGGTATGCAAGCATGTGTACTCTTAATACTTCCAACCCAACTATGTAAACCTCAGTAGGTTGAATGGGATTTTTAGCAACCTCATAAGCGACAAGAATTACACATTTGAGCGTGGATATGTCATCTGAACATTAATTACAGACACATATCTTGCAGCTGCATCTCAGCACGTTCGTTGCCACACCTTCTTACTTTTGTACATCGGGCTCTCTGTCTCCTTCAACACCGCTGTGGCATTTCAGTGCTGATGAGTGATGGAACTCATATCTTTCATTACATCACAGGGACTTGCTCCACTCTCCTTCCCGGCCCCTGGAGGCCTCCTGCAGGTGCTGATGGGTAATCAGGAAGAGGGGCTAGTGACTATAAGAAGCTCTAGCAGCTAGACAAAGCCTGTGAAGCCCAGCCAGAAAAGGAATATGTGGGAGTAGAATACTGTATCTTTAGTGAGTCGCTCAGAACAGGCCCCCCCTCATTGGGGGTCAGGCATCCATGTGGTTAACAGCCGAAGGGCAACAGGAGGGAAGCCCAGTCGCCACAGGCAGGCATCATCACATCAGCAGGTGTGTTGGCAAGCCTGTCAGTGCTGCTCACGTACCCCCACCGCTCTATACAGGGTGTCAGCTCCCAAATGAAAAAGCACTGTAACCCTCAGGACAGCAGAACAGCCACAGGAGGCCAAGCAGAAGACCCATGAACAATTCCAAAAGAAAAATGTCAGCTTTCAGTCTCTATTTGCCACAGTTTTTTTTTAACCAAATTTATTGCCAGAGCCACATTTAGTGATGACCTACGTATAATATGTTTTATTTGGCACACATCACAGTAATTCTCACAAAACAGCTTCATATGGTGCGTTGGTGATTGTCATTAGGGCTCACTAACAGTCTGAATGTTGGTAAACATTGCATTGGTAAATCACAAGCACACGGCTGTTGGTGAGTGGTCTTCAGTGTAAATAATTACTAAATAATTCACGTTCAGAAATGCCCATAGGTGTTTTTTTGCTGATGAGAGCCAAAAAGTGAATTGGTAACTATTGCTTAAATAATTGTCCTTACTTATGCCCTACAAAAGTGTGAAGAGTGCTATCAAACACAGTGTTATATTCCTTTTAGCTCGGTGCTAATGAACATGAGCAATAAGCTAGCACAGAAAATATCGAATAGTCAAATTATCATGTTCATAAACTATAGCACACCTTTAAAAGTTTTGTGATCAGAAACAAGTCCAAGAAAAGAAAGAAAAAAAAAGTCATCTCTTTCTACGAGTTTCTAAAAACACAGTCCTTTTGGAAGCGACATGGCAGAGTGGAAAGGGCTGCCGGAGCCCTATGAGGAAAATGCATTATTCTGCCATGTTTGTGCTCTTTCTGCATGTAAAAGATACCTAGAGACAAACCTCAAAAGGCTCTCTTCTATCTAAGTCTGAAAATAGCCTGGTCTCCATACCAACTATGAGATTCATGATGATTCTCAGAACTGAAAGGTCTGCAGTGTGCTTAATGTGGAGAAGAAAGTAAGACAAAAGAAACTCAGTAATTAATGTGTAAAAAAGAAATACATCTCACATGGGAAATAGCAAACAAAGCAGTTGCATATAGTTTATGGTCATATGCAATAACATAATGCAATAGAATATACCAATAAAAGCCTTGCTCAAGAGAGGATCTGGTTTCTTATAAAATTCTGAAGAACAATCAATAAGAGAAAGCTTTTCTCCATCACAATCACATCATAACCCCCCACCCTCTACCCCCAGTCCACATTTCCATCATTAACCAGCGAAGGAAAGGTATTATCTGTGAAATGTCATTGCCGATGGCAAGCAGACACTTGAAGAGAGTCAAAAAGCACCGCTTCTCTCCCCACTATTTAAGCAGTTGGGAAATGCATGGCACTGCTGAGGAGAACACCTACGGATATTAACCCACCCTTCATGAAACTCAAATCAGACAGTTAATTTCAGATAAAGCCCACTCTTTCTGTTCCATCCCGATGAAATTGCTTATGACATGTCTGAATTGTTTTCTCCCATGCACCGATTGTTGTGTAATGCATTTTAAATAAAAGGGTGTATCAGCTCACTTGGCATTGTGGCAAACTGTAATGTATGATTTTTTTGTCAACCTTACATTGCTGTGGTGTCTACATTTTCTATAGAAGTCCAGACCTATTATTGTTTTGCTGTATTATTTAAAATAATGATACAGTTGCTAGGTCACAATTAGTCCATCTGTAATGCAATAATAAAGAACCCTGTTGGTGATGCCCCTTAACCCTTAGAACGCAATTTGCACAGATTCGTGCCAGCAGATCAACAAAAGGTATATTGTCTTCATATGGCAAAACAACTCCTTATATTGAAGTTTGCCAGGTCTGTATTGATACTCAAGATGTCTGACATCACGCTGAGCTTTGTTTGTGATCTTATGTCACATAGAACCAATTATACTTGAAAAAACATGTACTACATAGCGTCACACACAAATGCTCCTAAAGGACAAAAATGCCCAGATTAAGTATAACAACTATTTTGTTCCTACATTTTACTAAGTCATGGCCATTACCTAAGTATCTTGTTCCCACATTCCCCAAATCATGGGCACACACTGCAAGCCTACCCCATGTTTTATTAAGATGTGATTAATGCATTATTTTTATTCAATTCTTGGCTGTGGCGGCTGAGGGTCCTTTCAGTTCTCCCTGAGCTCTTGTTTCCTCCCACATTCTGGTGAAAGGGAGATGCTGAATTGTTCCAAAGTGTGCATACGTGCATGTGTGAGTGAATGGGTTCGAGGTCTGTGCTTCGGCCGTGGTTTGCAGAGGTCTGTGCCTCAGCCGTGGCTGGGGGAGGGTGTTTGTGCCTGCAGAGTCGGTCGTCGGTCAGGGGGTGGGGCTTGTTGTGCATGCAGAGGTCTGTGAAGTTGAGGGGCTGGGCGGGGCACACAGTATGAAGTTACTCAAATTAGGTGCACATTTGCACTGTGAATACTGAAAACTGCCGCACATTTGCATACCACAGAAGCCAATTTGTCCTTGCGTACCACTTATGTCAATCCCTGGATATATACACCCATCTGGTGTAACATGCAGCTACTTTTGCTCTCACTGGATTTTGGTGATGAAAACTGGATGTTATGGAATTCAATCGTTCTGAGTAATTCAATCATTCTGAGGAATTTTATTGTTACATCTGGACCATCTCGGTCACACCCCTTATGGAGCCAGAGTTTTGACCATGTTACAGCCTGGGACACAAAGTGATGACGTCACATGTTGTCGCGCGCCTGGTCATCGGGAGCCTCGGCAGCCCAGGTGTGAGCACTGAGCACATTAGCTGACACGTCTGTGTGTGTCTCGTTTAAGTGAAGTGAAACTAGTTTGCTAGATTATTGTTCGCGTTGTGTGATTGGCTGTCTGGGTTGAAAAGCACAGCCGATCTGGAGGAACGACGTGTGGTAACCAAACTCTACCGGTGAACATCTCGGGTTTGTACTAATGTTTATGTGTGTTTACTCCTTCGCCTGTGTCTTTGTGTCAGCCACTGGACTCATGTGAGAGTTCCCTCTGAACCCTGACTGTGGACGGCTCTCTCAGTGGCAGTGGGGGAGCTGCCTCTTACTCAGCCACTGGACCATGGTTAGAGGCTCCATGGGACTCTGATCAGTACCAGTGACTGTTCCCCTTACTTCCTTCTGTCTCAGCAGGTGTGAGGTGTGCAGCAGTTCCCACTGCGACAAAGAACTGGGAGTTCTTGACTGGCCTAGTGGCCACATAACCTGTAGCTCGGTATAAAGACCGAGCCTTCTCTTCCTCGCACATAGGTCCTGTTCACAGGAGTGAAGGTCCTTTAGAGCTTGTATTTCCAATTAAATGTCTTTATTTATTTTAACAAACTATGAAGGAGTAAAACTGACAAAAAGATGGTATGATAAACACAATTGCAAGGGTTAATCAGACAGGTAAGTGCGTGGACATTCATGTTCAAAGAAGATGAAGAAATAAAGAGTTTCTGTGTCCTTTTATTGCCACAGTAGAAAAGTATGCTCTGATATTTGCTCACTCTTGAAGGCTGCCCTTTCTCTAAAAATGAGGAAAGTCATTCTTTGAAGTCAAACCAGGCTTACTGAAGGTAAATTAAGCAACATCTCAAGCGCCTCAGACAGACCCTCTGAGTCATTTGGAGTATACTGTGAATCAGGCTGGCCTTTTGGAAACTTTAGGATCTACTAGAACTGAGACCATATGTACTAAGCTCATGTTCTGAGGGGCTTCAGCATCCCTCCACAACACCCTCAGTGTCGTAAAGCTCTCACCCTGTGTGTAATAAATCAGGTATTTGTTGGAAAGCATTGACTGATTCTTCAGGTCAGTCACTGTAAAGCCATTAGCTATGCCTAAATGTATCATGCACATTGCTTGTGTTTTTTTTCTTTAGGCACACTAAATTTCTCTTTTTCTCTTTGAATTCAGTAGGCTGGATTTGTAACAAAACCTTTTAAAATTAAAATATGCGTTCCTTGTAGTGAAACATTCATAACTTAGTACCACTTTACAAAAAGACTACCCTTAAAGGGTTTATAAATGATTTATAAGCATGTTGTTAATTAGGTTGTAGATAGATTATAACTCATTAATAAATAATAAATTATAAAGAAGTAACAGTTGTCATACATTGATGCAGGCTCACTATTTGGAGGATCTCAATCTTGCAAATACAGTAAATCCCCGCTAAATCTTCAGTCTCTCGCAGATTTTTCTGAGAACCGAACTAATAATTGTTCGCAGAAACCCCCGCACCTACACGGAAACTGCAGATATCCTCCAGAATTGTTTTGCTTTTGTGACGTCCAGGCCTCGCCAGCCACACCCCTCGTCTTCATGCAGGTTGTTTATGTTTGGGCGCGGCAGTTAGCAAGGCAATCAGATGCACCTGAACGAAATTAACCTCCGCTGCTTAGCGCCCAAATATAAACAACCAGCACAAGGACGAGGGGGCGTGGCGGACGAGGCCTGGACGTCACAGTCACCTGTACTCAGAGGCGGGAGGTTTGAAAGTAGCCAATATTAGAATATTATTTATTTCTCCTTGCTACTGATTGGCTGTTGCCCTGTGACGCATCACTGACAGCTGTAGTCCAGCATTTTCCCCCTTGAGCATCTCAAGCATTTTTTTTGTTTTTCATTATCTTCTTCTTAAAGCTCTGTATTTTTATTACTGTAAATGACTGCTTATGACTGCTTATTACTGCTTATACCAAAGAAAACGACAGCACACACCAAAGAAAACGCACATGCATGAATTACAGTACAGTCTAAATAGGGGTAACATTGGTATTTTACATTCTAGCACTGCAGGAGTTCAGTGTAAACTGTACAGTACGGATACTGGTTTATCTTTACATTTTCTTTAAAGGTAATGAGTTTAAAATGAAATTGAAGTGTTTTTGGAGCATCACCGGGGCATATTTAGGGTTTACACTATTCAAATAGGCATGTTTAGGCATTTTTTTACCACATCACATATTCATGGTTTTTCACTATACGAGTGTGCTCTTGGAACGTAACCCCTGCGATAAGCGGGGGTTTACTGTAGTCCCTTTCTCAGGCAGCATGTTAAACTGAACTTCATCAGGTCTTTGTTAACATGTTACTATCATTAAAACACCAGATCGAGCCTGCATCAGTGTATGACAACTGTTGTAACTTGTTTATAGCAACTTATTAATGATTTATAATCCATCTACAACCTAATTAACAACCTGATCATAAATAAGGATAGACTTATTGTAAAGTGATACCTATAACTTTACTGTTAATGGGTTTGGGCAAAATGTTATGACATCACAAAAACAATTCAAACAGTTCATAAAGTTTTTGCTGATTACTTCCTCTACATGGATTACATGAACTGGCAAATGGACTACCTACCCCCTCCCCATCCTCACTATTCTCTACATTCTATATTTGGACAATAGAGAGCACCCTAGCCAGTTTTCTCACTTCCTGGTATGTCACCTGCACCATCTCAGGTGGGAGGACCATCTCAGCAGATTATGAGGATCCAATACTCTGCAACGGTATCAGTCTGATACAGCCCAAATTTACTTGATAGGATTTCAGAAAAAGCCTGAACTATCATGTAAATGCTTAACTGAGGCTTTATCTCAAATGGCTTCCTAGTCCTTCCTACTATTTGGGTGCAGGAGTTTGTATTTTAATTCCTACTTAGTGCACTATATAGGAATTAAAATACAAACTCCTGCACCCAAATAGCGTATACTATGTCTAACAAAGAAGTAAAGATATATCAGTTCTCAATGATATGGTCAATTTAATACAAACTATGCACGTACTAACATTCTGACTTCTGAAATGAATCTAGATTAACCCTCCTAGGTCCACTGTGGTGCCTCTTACACAACTCAGATGTGCAGGTTCTAGGCTTCAATTAAGTGGAAAAAAGTTTATTATGATATGGATCTGACGAGCTTATCTCTGAAGATCTGAACTGTTGCTCTGTCTTTCATTTGTTTTCTTTTTCTTTCTTTCCTTTTTTCTTTCTTGTCATTTTCTATGCCATAATTACTCTTAAATGCCATATGTAATGGCATACTCTCAAAGGGCTTGCCCATATGCAGACTGATGAGAACACTGCAATGATCAAGAAGAATATGAGACCAAAACACCCTCAAGGCCCCATTAAATCTGAAAGTCCCTGTAATGGGAGGGAAAGAGAATTTAGAATTGAGTCAACCTAAAGTGACTTGAGACTCCTTAGCTCTAAGAACAAGTGCAGCTCTTGCAACAGCACTGTACTATATTCGCATAAATCATTAAAACTGTCCTTCCAAAAGTGAACCCCATTGTCTCATTGGTAATTTCAGAGAGAAGCTCAGTGTTAAAGGCCGTGAAACCGTTAAAGGCCACTTCAGAGCTCCCAGCTTGAATTTACAATGCAGCAACCTCTTGCCTTATCATATCAAACAAAGTTCCAGTCGGATGTGAGTCAGCCATTCTACCATAACTGACATTTAACAATACTGTGTTATACCCTAAACCGCGCAGCAGCATGATCCGACATAAAGAACTCAGATTTTATGAGCATACTGAATACGCTTGATCTAAATTATATTCAGGTCAAGAGATGGTAATTACATTCATTAAATTACAAGCCGTTACCGAGACAATGAATTCAAATCAATTTAAGAGCCACACCAACATATTTAATTACAACCTGCAATCACCCATATGATCACAAGTCCATCTTGATTATTTGTTCCCTCTATTTTTATTTGGATGTTACACAACTCCAGAGGCACAAACTATTTGTTAACTATATAAATGCAGTGTTCGTTCCGTTACCACGTTTCGGTAACCATTATCAGATGATGAGGTTTTTTGATCATTTCAAGGACTGAATTATGATAACGGAACTCAATCTTAATAGCAAAACCCCTCAAAGTTCTGCCTAACCTGCAGAACCGCTGATTTAAAAGACGTCCTTAACCAAATTATACACTTAACCTACAAAATGAGTTCTTGAATATTGGCTTGAATATACAGTTCTAAGACACAAAATTTCTGCTTAATTCTGTAATGCAAACAAAGATTCAGAGTAGTTAGATGGGGGATGATTCACAATAGAAAAGTAACCATGGTATTGATAAGTGTCACATCTTCCCCTTTCTCCCAAATGAGGGCAGGCGCAGAGGCAGACATTCGTTTCCATATCTCTTCTTTTTATTTTATCAAAAACACAAAACAAACCCAGGCATGCGGGCCAGATAACTAGACTTCTGCAAAACGAAAGGGAGAACAGAAAGACACTTCAACACGAAGCCTGGATGACGGTGGACCGACACTCAGGTCCACCACAGATGAAATTAAACAAACCCCGAACTCAAGAAACCAATCACAACACAAAGCATTATTTCCCTGAGCACCCTGGCCAGCTGAAACATATAGGGTCGGTTTCCCAGACAAGGATTAAGCCTTCCCTTTTCAATGGAAAATCTCTATTCACAGCACAACAAAATCCAGGACTAGGTTTAATCCCTGTCTGGGAAACTGACCCATAATGAACTCACCGGCGGTGGTGCTCAAGATGTCAAAAGAGTCCCCGAACAAAACCAAAGCACAAACTAACCAAGGACGGCCTCTACGGCCGCTAACAGGACATGACAATAAGAATATAATTAAAGCCAATTTTTCTGACCAAAATGACTAGTGAACCAACACATGTCTTCTGAGTTTTATACATATAAAAAAGTGCTTTTCTTTTCAGGCTGTTTGGCCTTCTAAAAACCTACATGAACCTCTCAGACATTAATCAATATAATACATTTTATTGAAAACCTTTTCAAAACTAATACAATATCTCAGGTCTTGCTCTGTGCATTTATACCCATTTCGTGTAAAAGCTTTTTTGTAATGTGACTTCTGGTTCCTATCCTCACAACTATGGGCAATTGTGAATCTAGAATGGAGCATTTCACATAAAACCCATCTAAATTACTTTGTTTACAAATCATTAATAATGTAATTATGCAGATGTTTGGGGAAAAAATCAGTGGAATTCCGCTTTGAACTGCTTTGAACTTTACCTACTTTGAGGTTCTTGAATCTGTTGGAAGGTTCTTCACCCTCACACATCTCATTTATGAATCGTTTCTTTAAAAACATGGCTTCTATGTTATTGCTCTGATTAGACTTTTTTGTCACCTTTAATCTGAAGAGCGTATAACAAAGTCACAATTGCTTTATAAATTAGAAAACATTAAGTCCAGTTCATTATTCAACAACATGCTAATGCTTGTATTAGCAGAACAAAGGCAGGAGAATGAAGCCTGAATGAAGTCTATCCATGCTTGCTGTGTGATCTTTACCACATCCCTGCTTGTTCACATCAAAAACATCCGATTCCAAAGATGAAGTAATCCACATGTTTTTCTTTTTTTAATGATCTGCCATCAGGCTCTCAGATCAGATCCCTAAACAATAAAGATCGCGGAGACGTGTTTGATCTCAAGATGAGAGAAAACCCTCTCAGTTCTTCTATTTCAATCTTCACTTAGCACTTTCTCCACAGACCTTAGACGTCTAAATAGTCTTTGCTCTCACTCATAATCTGAAGTCCCTCTTTCATCCCGTGCTCAGGCTAGCAATTCCAACTAAAAGCATTTTTTCACTGAAGAGCTCAAGCGTAAATGCATTTTGCCTCAATGATCAGATCGACAGGTCTGGAATGTTCTGTCTAGGAGAGAAAATCATCAGAGAACAACAAAAAATAAAATAAAATGAAATGAAATAACCATCAATCATTCAGTTGTAGAAAGAGCTTGCAGACAGGGCTAACAGACTCATGAAATTCTTACAAATGGTATAATAAAAATACAGTCTTATTATTTTAGGTGTTGCAAAGAAACTCAAAAATCCACTCTTATATGTCACAACCATTCAGTTTTAGCTAACGGTTAATTGTTCTATAATTATTTATCTTTTTTAATTCATTAAATGCAACTAGTAAAACCTAACGGAGCCAAATCGCCTTCTTTATTAGTAGCTATTATCAGTTGTAAATGAGTGCATGCATGTACTCAGACAACTATTTAGAGTTACACAAGATCATGTGGAAAGAAACACTCAGTATTCTACTGTATTCCTTGGCCATAAAGAATGGTGCATTCTGGGAGAATATTAAAAGTAGTTTAAATGCTGACAAAGTGGCGGTACTTTGTGCAGGCTTGAGTAGCCTGTCTCTGAATATTATTATTAGGGGGTGTGGCCTTTGCTTGTGGTTTTAGTCATTTTTGTTCCTTTTTTTTTTTTGCTCATTTCACATTTTTTTGGTATTTTGTATCCCACTAGCCCCAGGCTGATAAATACATTCTTGAACGTTTGATATTTAATTGCTGATATTATGCAAATTATCATTATTTCATTTCCTTTCATGTGCCATATGTTTTTTTAGTTTAATCAACCATTTTCTCTGCACAATGTTTCTAATCTATGGTTACTTAGAATGTATATGGTAGAAAAATCTCATTATAGACTATACAAACTGAACATAATAAAATTCACACTTTAAAGCCATTTGGACCATAATGTAGTCTGGCAAGGAATGTTGAGGTACATGGAAATTAAACAAATCCCCCAGTGTTAGATGCCGTCTTTGCAGAGTAGTGTTATACTTATAAATTATTATTATTATTGTACTTGTTTGATCCTACAAGGAGAAATTGGTCTTTTGCTGCCTAGGCATGGCCAGTCCGGGAGCATGGCCTTGGGCAGAAGGGAGGCCAAGTACTTTGCCCATGGCTACAATCAGTTATACTCAGATAATCCTGAGACTCGATTTTAATGTCATATTAGAAGCTACCCAGTTGGTTACTACATAAAGCATGGTTAATTTATTAGCAGCAAGACAAATGCAAGCTATGCGGATGGGCTCTGTACTGCTGTGGTACTGTGAGATCAAAAGAATATTGTTTATTGTAAAAATAAAGCCCCCTGGGTGGTTCAGCGGTAGAACGTCGGGCATTGAATGAAGAGAATCAGAAGAACGCCAGTTTGAATCCATGGTGTGGGTAGATTTAGAAGCAGCTGGTGGCCTGGGGTTGCATTTGCAATCAGAAGGCTGTGGGTTTGAATCCCAGGACTTTCAGTGACACCACTGAGGTACCCTTGCTTCACTCAGGTGAATGGTTTAAATGTAGAAGACACAAGCAATGTCCTCCAGGATCAATATAGTACATAAATAAACAAATAAATAATTGTTTGTATAAATGTATTACAACGCCGTAACCCTCACATTCCAGGATGACTACTGTCCAGTGCATAGGTCACTGACGTAAGAAAGAAATGATGCATGGAAGCTTATTTCCTCTTCGACTCATGATGTATGGATTGAAAGTTTAGAACCCAAACTTTTTTTGTAAAACAAATTCATACAAATAGCAGCCTCTGTTCTGGCTTATCATTACTCTGCCTATACCTGCTTTTTTACATATTACTAACCTGCCACAATTTCCCATGTAACTACATCAAACACAAGCACAGACACACACAGACTGAAGCTGTGGGCTCTCTTCACCCTCAAAGTGCTTGCTCTTTTCTTCATCGCCCCCCCCCTCACATGTCCCTCTTTCATCATCAAAACCTGACCACTGCCTCATAATTAATGTGCTGTTCAATTTCCTGTAGATTAAAGGCAGTACAATTAAAGGCAGCACAATTAAAAGCGGTGAGCAGAAGCAGCGGAAATGGAAAACACAACATAGATAGAGTCTTTTGTTTGGGAGAGACATGCGGCGGTGAGGTGGCACTGAGAAATACTGAGTCCTGGAAAGAAGGAAAAAAAAGAAGAGTTTGCCATTCAGTGATATACTAACGCTCAGGCTCTGCCGCAGAGCACTCTGACATTTCGCTGGAAAAACAGACATGACCTGAACAAGAACTCAAACTCAAACACTACATACAGAACAGCAAGCCATTAAGCGTTATATATATCTAAGGAGAAGGAAAGAAAGAAAGAATATAAAAGAAGAAAGAGTAAGAAGAGAGAGTAAGACAAGTGATAGACACCAAGAAGGAAAGACACAAGCAAACAAAGAAAGTTAGAAAGAAACAACAAAAGAAAATGAGAAAAATAGAACAAAATAGAATATGAAATTCTGGCATGCGGAAAGAAAGAAAGAAAGAAAGAAAGAAAGAAAGAAAGAAAGAGAAAGAATAGCAAAAGTGAGCGAAAACAATAAACAGCAGCAGGGGAGGAGCAGGAGAAGATGAGCAGAAAGAGCAGTAGAGGAGGGTGTAGAAAGCCGGATGCTCTGAAAGTGGCTCTCTAAATGCGTGTGCTTTTGAAAAGCTGATTAAACAGATGGGAAGAATGGAAGGACTGCATGCAGGCCCTGGGCTCCATCCCTCGAGAGGCAGCCATATGTGCTGAGAGTGCACTGGTGAGCGGAGGCCTTTCACAGAGTGTGAAGTAAACGTTTAAAGCCTCTTCTGAATCCCCCACTGCTGCCCCTGCTCATTTTATTACAGCTGCTGACATTTCCAGCCACTGTATCTAACAGATCTCAAACCTGGATTTATTTGTTCTTTGGCATTTTCCTCGATCATGTGTCAGCTCTCGGGTAATGATGGCTGCAGAGAGTCTCTTCAAACTGCCTCCGACTGAAATTCCACTGACCATTAGCAAGACTAGCAAATAAACTTCAGTGAAGGAGAACATGACTGCTGTGATGCCACCATTTAACTCTGCCAAATAATGTACTCATATCTAACAAGCTTATTGATGCTTCTGCCAAACTGTATCATTGCCCGTTCTCAGCACTGTCAATCAGAGAAGTGTGAAGGCTAGCAAAAGTACTCACCATGCCCATAGTTTTTAAAAACTTCCCAGCGCTGTATAGCACCTTTCCTTTATATGCAAAAAGGGTCATTTGGAGCTTTGGTTCAATGGCTTGCTCTTCAATGTGTTTCTTTTATACGACAGCTGTAACATACCGTGAAAAGTATGTTTTTCATCCTGTACTTATTAAAGGGACAGAAAATGACTCAAAACCACTCACATATAAATAACTGATGAGATTCCAAGATCAGGGTTTCATTATATTTTCAAATATGCACGTAAAGATAAAAAACAGATGAAGTGTCCATGACAACAACCTATGTGAAGGTTTCCAATAAATAACATAAGAGATTAATAAAACCTTCAAAATAATAACAGTAAGATACAGAATGTAGAAAAATGCTTGTTTTCTTGTGTCCCACAACACTGCAAAATATCTGTTCACAAAAAGAGAAAATGTATTGTAAATAGGGAAAAAAAGAAAATGTATTGTAAATAATGGAAATGCTTATATGAAACAAAAAATACACATATGCTTGAAGCAGCCTCTTTTATGGTTATTCTAGTATATATAAAATGTAAGTTTATTTCAGTATTTTACTCTGTTTTTATCTAGTTCAATAAATTGGTTGAAAGTTATTACATAATTTCATTCCTTCATAATTTATTGGTTTTGAGTTTTCAGCATTTACAATTTAAACTATAAGTGAATGCTCACATTTGACCTATTAGAGGTTAATCCAAGGCATCTCCAGTGTGTAATAAACTACATGACCCAAAACCTCTCAGGGTTTTGCACTCACAGTTAACAGCTATGAGATCATTTAAGCAACTGACCGAGGATGTGGAACTAAACATAAAGCAAGAGAGGAAATGTAAAAGACATGTGAACATTTCCTACGTGTTGTTTTCATTGTCCAACAAATAATTAAAATAAAAATTGTGGATGACCAAGTATGGGGGGAAAAGATCTGAAAAATGTGTTTGCAGACCGGTCAGAAAATGTCGAACCCCTCTACCACCACTGCTGAGGGCGTACATCAAAAGGTCACAATCAGTGAAGAAAGTGAAGACGAAAGGAGGGTGGAGATTACAACACGACAATGATTAAAACCAAGCTTGAGCTACTACAAGAAATGTCAGATTTAGGTTTTTGATTCCTTACTAATTAAAAATCTGTAATTAGATCTTGAAAATGCTGTGAGGAAATCCCTGAATCAAGTACTGTACAAACTTTGCACATTTCACATTTTATGGTATGGAAGGACATGTTTTCCAATGTCAATAGATCATATTTGAGTTTGTTCCATAGAGTGGTGATGTAAAAAAAAAAATCACTTCACAAAATATATGTACATTA
>JBBJLS010038233.1:0-14070 GCA_037577275.1 Bryconaethiops microstoma
GTGTATATATATATGTGTATATGTGTATATGTATATGTTCTGTGTGTTTGTGTGTGTGTGTGTGTGTGTGTGTGTGCGTGCACTGCCTGTTCAATTGTAAGGAATAGAGAGAGGATGGGACGTAGCGCAGTCTGAGCTGAGGGGATGGCGAGATCTGCAGTAGATGCAGGTCAGATACGCCCACTATACTTGGCTCATTTTCACTTCCCAGCAGACTAGAGGAACAGCATAGTAATCTCATTTCCATGGTGTGTGCTGAGTGCAGACAGTAAATCTTTAACACATGGGAGGCGGATAAAATGACCCAGCAGGAATTGGAGCAGAAGTAAGTCACTGTGTGATGTAAGCCAATGGTGGAAAGGCCTCAGAACTTTGTGCTTAAGGTCCACCCCCAGCTTTTTCTTGCTTCTTCATTCCAGCTGCACTTCTCGAAGCCTGCTCTCGCCAGCCTTTCGGCTCAAGGGTCTCGAATGGCTCATATGGTTCATATCTCGGAGTTTAGGCTCAGGCAGCAGACACGGGGCAGACGAGGCCAAGCCCTGATCCCATTTTTCTAACCTGTGAGCTAGACCGACCTGCAGCATATACAAAAGCACACGAAATTTAAGCCTCGTTTACTGGTTCTTGTTTAAGATCTAAGAAGGATTGCATGAGCTTGTGAAAACATGAGGATTTCCACATTTAATCTTTATTTATGCAAGACAGTGATAGGTGGTGTATAAAGGGGGGTTGGTCTGAGTGTGGCAATTTATTTTTAAAAAAAAAAGGGTTTTAATTTGATCCATTATTTGATAGCAGGAGCAAGATAGTTGCCTGAATTTACCTCATTTGAACTGTTTCCAGTTTATTACAGCAGTCAGCATTATGAAAGAACAGTATTTTATAAAAATGCATTCGCTACAAGGTAATATACACTGTCTGGGAAACGCACACTGTTTCCAGTTTTCTGGTAATGAGGAAGCTGCATTTCCAGGGGAGTTTTTGACCTTGCTGTGAGCGCTCTCGTTCATTTTTATTTATACTTTATGCAGTCCTGCATTTATGGGAATCGGGAGCACAGTAAGATTTTCAGCTGCAGACACTGACCATGTTCTATTTTAAATGTTGAGGAGGAACCTTCATTAATTAACTTCAAAGTTATTTTTCCCTTTTTCTTCTTCTAATCCTTTTTTTCTCCTTCTGCTGCTTCTTCTCTTTCTCCTACTTCTCGTCCTTTTCCTCCTCTTAATTCTCTTTCTCTGGCGTCAACTGCTGCTTCTACTTTTTCTTCTTCTTCTACTCCTTCTCATTCTCTATCTCCTCATGCCTCTTCTTATTCATCTCCTCCTCCTTCTCCTTCTCTATCTCCTCCTGCCTCGTCTTATTCATCTTCTCCTCCTTCTCTTTCTCCTTCTGTCTCTTCTTATTCATATCGTTCTCCTCCTTCTCCTTCTCTTTCTCCTCCTGCCTCTTCTTTTTCTCCTCGTCTTCCTCCTCCTCCATGTGGTCTTTTGTGTATTATTTGTGTATATTTATTTGAGATACTGTCCAGAAAATATTATGTTGTGTGTGTTCAAATATCCCGCCTCTAAACCATACAGACTTTTTTGTCCGTATTGAGTATTTTCATCACAAGATAGGGGGGAAAAAAGTATATTTCGATTCATAATTACTGTTACTAATTGAAACCAGCCAGAAAAAAAGACACTCTTGAAAGATATTATTGATATGAGGATATCATTTTAATTATTCTAATTAGAGTTAGGATGGACAGTCCAGCTTCATCCACAGTCCGGAACACCCTGGCTGTGCTTGGACTCCTGCTCTAGATTAGGACCTCCTAATAGAACTCCACTTATCTTTGAAGCCAGTCTGGTGCTGCTGGAGCTCTGTAATGCGATCCAAAACTATCGTGTTAAGTTTGTTGTTGATTTTTTTTTTGTTGCAGATAAGCGCCCGTATTGCTGTTGGATGCCTCTAGTGCTGCAAACCGGGATCCTGAGAGCCGGGTCATAAATGACAAGGTAACGGTGCTGTTCAGTGTCTTTCCACACTTGGACTACAGTTTATAAACGACTGTAAAATATCCCATAGTCGCTGGATTGTCAGTTTCATTGCAGATGGACGTGATCCTGTTTTATGATTATGACTTGTTGATTGAATTCGGAGGCACTGTGGGAGGCCAAAAAACTGCTGGCTTTTTTAATAACAAAGTATTAATGCAACTAACGGTAAACATTATTCGATTTTGGTGCATCCCAGATGAAAGAGGACAATCGTGAAACAATCATGTTGATTTCGTTGGTCATGGCTCCTAAACAGTGTTCCTATGTCATACTGTGAGAGAGGTTCAATGAAAGTCATCTTCACGGCGACAGTCTGCAATTATTTTTTGACAATGTCAGGTATTTTGGACGCCCTTCTCAGTGTGTGTGCAACCTATGTTTACTGACCAGCCAATAAAAATGCAGCATGAAATGACGACGTGTTAACGACTAAATTGCGTTGTAGTTTATGAATCAGTAGGCATCATCATACATCTACACCTTCATACACACCTTTTCACACACACATATCTGTGTCTCACAGTGTGATTTGTAGTGGTCTTACAAGATTGCCAGAGTCTGTAGAAGGCATAAGGGAGTGATCTGACCTAATTCGTCTCAACAGTCAGACTTGGTTTCATCATATCTACACACTTGCCATACGCATACTTGCATACTTGCGTACTTGCATACTTCTCTGCTCCTCTTTTCCATAGAGGGCTGCAAACTGAGCTTAGAGCCAAAAACAATAGACTCAGTTCTTGTCTAGTGCTCTCGTGGAAAAGCACAATAGCTTCACTCTCCAAAGCTCTAGTGGTCATGACCATAAGTACATGGTTCGTGAACCTCCCTCCTTGAACAGGAAAACCGTACATACCATGGATTTCAGTGTATTCAGTGTGTGATTCATGGTAGTATCTTTTAAGTCAAGTAAAGTAGGTTTATTGTTATTTCAGCCATACACGGCACACACTGAAATGAAACAGCATTCCTCCAGGACCATGGGGCAACACAAGAATAAAAACAGAAACACGGCAAGACTACATGCGTGGAGACAGTACAAAATACACAGAGCGAAGAGAGCAAGAAAAACACAAGAGCAACAAAACAAGACAATTTAGTGCAGTCAAGGTTTGAATGAATACAGTATTATGAGAGATACTGTATTCTGGTAGTGGAGTCGTTATGTGTGCAGAAATGGAAATTGAGGTTGCAATAAATAATTGTGTAAAAAAATAGCAGGATAGAGACTGCTGTTTATAATAAATAAAGGGTGTTTGTTGTGGCAGTTCGGGTATAAGTTGTTTGTTCAAGGCAGAACGGTTCAGTGTGTGTATATGAATTGTGTAAGGAGAGGAATAAGTTCAATGTAGATTGTGTGTGTGTGAGTACACGCGTGCAGTTTATGATTCTGTTCAGTTCTGATTGAGGAGTCTGATGGCCTGAGGGAAGAAACTGGTTCCCATTCTAGCAGTAGAGGCCCAAAATGCTACAGAACCTTTTGCCTTCTGTAAGGAATGACAGCAACTCGATGTCTGGTAAACATATAAGGCCTCTGTTAATCCTGAGTGGATAATCACCACTGAAAATCCATATTGATCTGTGTGCGTTGGGATCAATCAATTCTGTTGGGTTAATGGGAATCCTGTGGGGAGCAGGAAATGACCGCACAGAAGCAAGCATATGGGCTCTGGCGCTGAGGCCATGTCTACAAATGTCTTGTTTTATTGTTTTCTCTGTGGCCCTTTTTGTATGGATCATGACCATTTTAAAACTCACAATAACAGACTGTTTTTGTTATGTTAACTTCAGGATTGACGTATGTAAATGACCTCTTTCCTGATTAGCAGTATTGTGTCTAATTTAAGAAGCAGTCCATCCTGAAACACTCCTGATAACGAACAGGATTGAGTGGAGCTAAACTGCAGTTAAAATACAGTTAAATAGGCAGTTATGTGTAAATGTATTGGGTTTTTGTGACATCACAGAAGCAAAGTGTTCAAGCAAGGCGCCTTTTGCAGGATTATGTATTACGTTGTGAAAAAACGTACATCTACATAGGTTTATTATTTTTAATTCAAGTTATATTTTTCACAGGGAAAAAAGTAGATTTCTTCTGTGATATGTGGCTTTCAAAGAACGGTAATGATGACCTCCCTTTTAACCACACCACTGTTGGTTGCATTATTGAGAATAAGGAAATATTCTTGCATGTTTTATATTGTTGCATGTGTTTCAGTCTGAGACCAAGGGTTTAGTTTCAAGCATGAAGGCTCGAACATGGCACGTCTCCAACTCTGCTCTGCTAAACCTTGATTAACCCACTGAAGAATTCCAGACACTCGCCTGGCTTGCATGCACTCCCCCGATCTTCCTTCCTGCAAGGTTTGCCCATCTAGACCACATATTTAGTGCTTGGTGGACGCAGGCAACATAGACACGGGTCTGGGGGTGGGGGGAGGGGTGGGTGTAAGGTTCTGGATTTAGAAGCAGTCTTGTCCCCCAGAGTGCCGTCAGGGTGAGTCATAGCTCAGCAGACTGATGGAGATATAACTGAGCACAGATGTAGTGGCGCATGAAAAAAGCCTCCATCAGAGCAATCATGCCTGGGTCCGGCAGTTCAAGAGCCGCTTCAACCTATGGACTCCTCTGTGGCCGCCATCGCCTCCTGCTTGCGGTTCCGACATTAGAAATATGAGAGCGGTCTCTCATGCTGCCAGCGTTTTGCATCAACGTCCTTGAGTTTTCTGCACCATTAGAGTAGAGAAGTGCTGCACATTAAAGGAACAGCTTGCCAAAAATAGAAAATACACATTTTTCCATTTGCCAGCATGTATTTGATTGGTCAAGAGACATTTGTCAAAAATGTGCTTTTTAAGGTTGGCTTTGGAGTTACAAGACTTGCACTGATGTCAGTAGTCACCCAGATAGTTTCCTTAAAGCCAAATCGTGTTCAGCTCTTTATAAAGTGGTTCGGACTTGTCCCTGTGGTTTCTGACACACTGTGATTTACTGGGAGCAAATGAACATCATTTTGCTCCTACAGTTCGCTGTTTTAGGCAACACCGGAGATAGAGCGGACTGAAGCAGGGCTTGGCTGCATAATAAGGTCATGTCTCGTATATTTTCGTAGATCAAAGTAAATCACACAGTGTCCTAAACCTCATTCACAAGTCTGGGCGATGCTAATGAAGAGCTGGATGCAGTTTAAGTGGGTTTAATCGAAAAGATTTGGGCGACTATTGACTAACTGGTGTCACTGCAGTTCTGCTTCGGTGTAAAGAAGCAAAATTTGTGCTCTTAACATGTCTTGGCTGATCAGCTACAGGTAGGGTAAGTGGAGGGTAATGTAAATCCATTTTTTCCCTCAAACCGTTCCTACTAAGCAGTACAGTAGACTCCCAAAATCCACGGGGGTCACATTATATGAGCACCTGCGAATTGTGAATTTATTTATTTATTTTTTTGTGGTAAATTTGGTTAGCCAATAAATGTCTTTTTTAATGGTGTAAAACCTATATATGCCCCCAAATATGCTCCCAAAACACTTTAATTTCATACATTTCAATACATTACCCTTAGGGTCTGTTTCCCAGACAGGGATTAAGCCTAGTCTTGGACTACCCTTTCCTTTTCAATCTCTATTCACAACACTATGTAATCCAGGACTAGTCTTAATTCCTGTCTACACGCCTTGCAGTGATTTTAACTCTTGATGTGTTGTGGTTAAAGATTGCCCAGTATCATGCGTTCCTGGTGCGTTGTGTGTAATCCTAAAACATAGTAATGGGGAAAAAAAAGAAATTATGCTTTTTCTGTATTGCCATTCCTAGTTAAAGGGTTAAAAAAGCAAATTGATCCATCCTGTTCAGCACAGGCCCTTCTAATGTTGTCGTTAGTGCTTTTGCAGAGCTGCCAAGCCTGAAACATGTTACGTAAACACTCACTCTTCTTGTTTGCTGGGACTTTGGATCTGCATCGCCTCGGAGCTGTTAAGCGTTTTGGCACCACCTCAGTTCACTGCGCTGGCACTTAGCAACACGGCCTTACGTGGAATTCAGTGGCACTTAGGAGCTCCTAAGACTGACGAGCAATTCACAGTTCACTTATTGATGTGAGCAGCGAAGTCTCATGAACGGCCTGATGTCCAGTGTGTGGGACAGTTGCTTTTTTGCAGCTACATACAATGCGTTATTTGCTGTATTCCCCTGGCAGCCATGCATTTCTTTTGGTCCAGCATTTGCTGTGGCTCCTCTTCCAGACTCCAACTGCGAGTCTTTATGATTTTAATCCAGGCAGATGGCAGAGTTTTAAAAGGGGCATGTGCAGTCAGCGGGTTCAACAGAGTGAGGGACTCCCTCTCTGTCCCACATTGGCCTTCATCTTGGCAAAAGCAGCAACTACAGGGCTCTACTAAAGCCAGAGCAGAGCTGGATATCGTTCCTTTCTCGTTACTTTGATAGCAAGTCCTGAATGATAGTATTCACTTTTAAATCCAAAAATTAAGTTAAAAGTAAATTAAACCCTGATAAGGCTGTGCAGAAACTAACGAGTGTTACAGAGAAAATAATAAAATTGATTACCCTATTCAAATTGATCTTTGTTGAAACAAAGTGGTATTTACTTTGTAATCTGAATAATAAACAGAGAATCTGCTGACGTTTAGCACAAGGTGACGTTTTTGAGGCTGCTTTTGTGTGTTTAACTGAAAGTAATGAAACCTACACCAGCAAGATTTCCCAAACATGTGTTTATAGTTTGACTTGTTTTAAGCTACAAGTTATGTCAAGTAAAGTTACATTGTACATTACCTGTGACTGACTGTCGTTGTAAATAGTTATACGATATTTCTTATTATAATACTAATGTGTGGGTAAGCTGAAGAATTCCAAAAGCTTTAATATGTTCGTGGATTTTTACAATATAAAAGAAATAAGTTTTTAATGGATTTTCTGAATTGTTTTTGTTTTGTGTCGTAGCAGTGGGTTAAATGATACAAAAAAAGATATTTTTATCACTTTAGCAAGGTTGTGCTGAAAAACGTATATGAAATACTTGTGCATTACACTTTGTTTAAGGCTTTGAATATTAGAAAAGAACAAGTAATGTAGAAACAAGAAAAATACCCTTTAGAGTTTTAAGGGTTAAGAGGTTTTTTTCCCTGTATGTTGCGACATTGAGAATGTGCTTGCGGGAACCTGATTTGCGTCTCTGAGGACTGAATTTTGAGTAACTGTTGTTCAGTTCCGCAGGGAAAAATGTACTGTGTGTTCTGCGTGTTTCTGACTGTTCTTTTGGCTGAAGGTGCAGGTAGTGCTTTCAGAACGGAGAGAGTAGACAGAAAGAGGAGGAAAAAAAGAGAAAGAGGGTCTTTTTTTATTGCTTTGGATAGAGTGGGAGCTCATGAGTGCTGCCTCCTCTGCTTCATTCCTACTCGTGCGTGGGTGGCTGGCTGGCTGAGGCTCTCACTCTCTTAAAGAGACAGGCCACATATACACACAGTGTATGTATGTGTATGTTTGCTTATTCATTGCCAGCCAAAGCAAATCTCGATATTGTTTGATGCTTTCCTGCTTGTTTGCATTTATTCTAATGTTAACTTGTGTATTTCCTGGCAGCAAATTATGTGCATAAATGGCTTTAAACAGTTTGCACAAGAGCCTTTTGCACAGTACTGTGTATATAGTGTATGTCCTGGCCTGGAGGACTTTAGGCCACAGGTTGATGATGTCCATGCTCAAACTAAGGCTATAACTAGTGCATTAAAACATGAATGTTAAACTTCATTGACAATGCAGCTCGCAGGATCTCTCATTTACTCTTATGGAAGTGATTGTCAGACGTGTAAAAATACACTCAGCCCATGATTTCATTCACAGTGCTGCATTCATAATTCAACACTCAATATTTTGAAGAAAATTTGAAGAAATATGATGGGCATTTTTACGCTGCTTAACTCTTCAGTGGGGGAACGCACCAAAATTCCACTTTAAAATTTGACGGTCTGTTACTTTGTGTTCTTGTATTCACTCCTGTTTCGCCACCTGACTGCAGAGCAGCTAATCTTGTCAGTGCTGATGTTCACCTTGTTGCTGGTGTCACTTGTTTGACTTTGACTAGTTCAGCAGGATGATTATAGTTGTTGAACAACAGAACAAAGCTTTGGCTGCTATAGTTACAGTGCCATAGTAATCATTAATGAATATGGGGGAGCAAAGAATACTCCATTAAGGCAGTTTATAAAAGTGTGTTACAAGAAAAAATGGCTTGGTAGCGTCATTTGTTAGTATATCTTTGACACCTCAGTACTGCTCAGTTATGCTCAGTAATTGCGCAAAATGTAAAAAGTTGTTACACAGAGTTGCTCATTAAACAGCGAGTCTGTGTTTTCGTTTGTGTTGTGCTCTTAAGTTGTTACGTGGCGCAGGAAACGTTTTCACATTTTTGCATTGCAACATCACTGCTTCGATCCACTGTTCCTTCCTTACTGTCATTAATCAAAACCAGACGTCTGGCTGCAGCCTGGCAGAGTACATTGGGCTTAAGATATGGACACACCCACTCTTATTATTTGTCTATTTTCAGAAGAGCTTAAAATATAGGCCTTACAGATTTTGGTGTTTGTCAGAGGGCGGTACATCAGGTATAGCAAGTTCTACTGGAGTTAAAAAAAAAAAAAAAATATCCAAAGCAATTCTTTATATTTAAAACATTTTATCACAAGTCGGATCAAATCTAAACCTCCGTATCAAAAATAACATTGAATCTATAAATATGTATATCAGGTTTTAGAGTGAAGTGTACTATATTGGACAGCTCAGCAGTCAGTTAGCAGGTTTAGTAGGTGTGTTTTGAGCAAGTTTGGGCTGGATTCTAGCCTTCCTTTCTGAAACTGGATACACCTAATGTAGTAATCTCAGCAAAAATATAGGTGACAGCAATTTAGTATTAGGAGTTTTCTAGTAGAGTGTGTGATTCACTGTGGTTCCCTAAGCAGCTTTTTGAGAGTCCTTGCTCTGAATCATCTCTGACTGCTGTGGTAAAAAGCTATAAAAATGAAACAAAGCAATTTCCTCTCGGGATCTATAAAGTTTTCTGACACAAATAAGCTGCTAGCTGGGCATTTTATTCACTCTATACACTTAAGACGGCAGATCTCTGATTATACTGGCGTAAGTTACAACTGTGATACACTTTATGATGTATTAAAACACATTAGTAAATCAATCATGTCATGGTGCTGCAATAACCTAGTTATTATATTGTATATCGTGTGTGTGTCTCTGTGTGCGTGCGCGTGTGCGTGTGTGCGTGTGTCTTATGTATATGAGGACACCAGAAACCCACATCTAGAACTCTGATTGTTCAGGATACTTTAATAAAAAACATCAACTGGTTAGAGGATTTGTTTCGTTATGGCAGGCTTTGTTGCATGGCAGTAATCAGAGCCACAAATGCCAGTATTGTGAAAGAAAACATTGTGCAGTCGTAGACTGAGTGACTGTGTGAAAGCAGAAACTTTTCTTTTGTTTTTGTTTTTTGTTTTTTCCTAGAGAAAAATTCTGTAAATTGTGACGCCGAACCGAAAAGGCGACTGTTCAGTGCTGATAGCTGAGGGCTACTGGACGTTGCAGTGGGATCTGTCGGCCTGATGTCTGCCTGGAAGGCTATAAATTACAGGCTGCTCTGGCTTTTAGAGCCACGCTGTGGCTTCAGCCTCTGTCTCTCACTGCTTTTTCCAAAGGCAGGTTATCCAGCACTGTCGAATATTAACCAGACAGCTGCTCTGATGGACTGCCAGGCGCATAAGCTCAGAAGTGTTAGCTTCATCTGCGTCTAAATTAGGGCTGCGCAACATCCAGATTTTACCACAATTACATGGCTAAGATACAAAGTAAAACCTTCAGTGTGGCTTGATGTGTTCTAGAGAAACTTTATAGTAGCGATGAATGGAACCAGACACCTGAAGAGAATTTTGTGATATTCTTATTGTCTGGTCTGGGGGTCATGGTGGAGGGGTGCCTTCAGCACACCGTGGGGCATATAAAAGTTTTCAGATTCACAAATATCTGATCGACATTATGTATAAAATTTCAGTAGATATTTATAGGCTTATTATGAAAAGTAAATAAAAAGACTACATTTGCATTATAAACGTCCAACACCTGGTTCCTGTCACCACCATTATAAAGAAATCTGAATAGGTAACATTTTCTTTACAGTGAACTGTTTTGCATCAAACCACTCTGAATGGCTTTGCTTGAGTCTCTGTGTTATGTGTACAATTAGGTTACTTTTTGATCGTATATATATTACAATGGCCTTTGCAGTACTGATAATGCGGTTATGCCATCAAACCAGTAACTGTTTTATTGTTTATTTATAGTTATCATTTGATATACTGAACATCCCAGTGGTTGCAATGTGAGCAATAGCAAGTTGTCCACATCATTAATTATAAAATCTGAATTGGCTGGACAACTAAATGTCCCAGTATACACAACATACCCAAGGCACAGCATTTTCCTTTACATAGTCCACGAACACAGTTTACATCAGGCCAGTTGTGGCTTTTTTGTCTAGTTCTACTTGATTTCATCTTGATAAATGTGGCAGGCTGCTTCGTTTTCCTGCACTTTTGGGTCTGTGCTTTATACATATTTTGAGCCACAGGCCTGTTTTATCTCCAGAGTAACGTCCACATCCACACTAATGCATGTTTTATGCCGGTAGTAGCAGGTGAGGACTGGTGACCGGTTTGTTGAAGGAATTCAACACCTTTTTTATAATGCATGTTATCCAGCAGCTGCTCAGGAAAATCTACACTCTTGATCAGGTCACAGATGGGACACGAAACAGGAGGTTTTCCTTTCCAGAATGAAAACAAGCTCGACGTGAAGAGGCTGTTCTGTTTTGTCTACACTCTGTTGTTTGGTCACTCTGAGAGTGTGTTCTGTCCCTTTAATATTTTATCTGTCATGGAAACGTTTTTTTTTGTTTTTTTTTAAAGAAGAATTTGTGCTTTAAAGTTTCAAAACTTATTCACACCTGACTTCCCATAGTCCAGTTATGGAAGTTAAACTGTAAAAACAGTCTATGTTGGATTCATTTTTGTGATCAGCCACAAGATTAAAACCTCCTGCCTAATATTGTGTTGCCCCCAAACACTAGAGATGCATGACATGGACAAAATATCAGTATTGCAATTTTACTGCTGCATATTGCGTCCACAGCGCTCTATTTCGCGGTTGTTTTTCAGAAGGGTTGGGGGATCTGGGTGTGCGCGCAGTTCTATGTCTCTGCTGTCGTCCGAGTGGAAAAAGTCAACCCCCCCCCACTATAATGGTTCAGGTGAACAAGCTCTGGATTCTGAGGGTACTTGTTTTTCCATAACAAGCTAGATAACATGTGAATGCCCTGGCAGTGCTTTAGTTTTATATTTAATTTGATTACATTTAATGTTTAGGGTGAGATTTACAAGAAACATTTTAACTGCAACTGTGTTAAAGGAAACACTGCTGTTAAAAAGCTCCTTATTTGTTTAAAGTGTTTGCAAACCAAAAGTTATTGCTCTTTTGTTCATATGGCAGTACTTTTAAAATAAAAGTGCACAATACATAATGAAGTCATTATTGGATTTTGCCTGTAACCGTGCAACTAAATCATGAGATTAATCGTGATTAAAAATTTTAATCATTGCCTAGCGTTAATTATAATACAGGGGGTCCTCGAGTTACAACACAGATCCGTTCCTTCGATAGTGATGTAACCCGAATTTTTGTGTTCGTTGAAACACAGACTAGCCTAAGTCACTTACCCATTCTAACACAGTTGTAAAATCATAACGTAGAACAGAAAACTCTACTAAGCCACAGATAAAGGACAGAAATGTACACTGTACTGTAATAACAAACAATTACAAAAAAATGAGTGGAAAAGCACCTGCGCTTTTAACACTCCAAACTGGCAACCCCATCACTCATACGGTGGGTTATTGCGTATTCTGCGTATTCTTCGGCCGTGCACAACCAAACTAGTTATGGGAGTGAGTGTCGTAGAACGTTGCATGTCGAGACCCCCTGTACAATAACATTGTGACAAACAGAGACGGTTCATTTGTCTAATTTTCAGTCTGAATTTACAGTTATTGCTCCTTGTGGCATAAAACCTGATCCTTTTGTTTATTAATAGTAGTTTAAATGATTTTGGAAATTGTTCAAGTGGGACAAAATGTATTTGTCATTGTACCTGAGGGTGGGGAGCTGGGGTTCCCAAGTGCGTCCTATGTGTGGGAAGCACTGATACAGGGCTATGAAAGAAAAACATGTGGCCTAACCTCTGAACTGACCCTCTCATGAATGTACTTAACAGATGTGTGTGTGTGTGTGTAAGCTTCCTTGTGTAGCATAGAGCACATAATAGTAAATAGGCTTATGTTTTCCCATTGTTAAGATTTGAAACCGGTCCAGCAGTGGCACTTTTTATTTTTTATCTCATCTATTTATTTCTTCAGAAGCAAAAGCCCTCTTAAAGATTCCCCCTTAAACACACACAATGGGATTAAACCACAGAGGCACCATTAGCCTCAGTTAAATATCCTGTATTGACACTGTCAGCTACAAGCCAACAGTCAAAACAGAGCAGACGTTTTGTCTGACACTCGCTGTGTTTATAGTCTCTGGCACTTTGTGTTGGAAAAAGGGGGCAGCGGCCCGTTTTTTGTGGGGCAGGTACTTGGCCCGGTCCAGCAGGAGATAAAAGGCACCCTGAGCTGTGCTGTGGAAGTGTTTACACGGTTCAGGGGCCGGAGACGTTCCCCAGCGGCCGCGAGCAGTCGCTTCTGTTTTTCCTCCAGGTGATCCGTCACATGCCAAAGCCACACTCTTGCCGCTGTCTGGCCTGTTGGTTTTCATCTTTAGGCACTTTTCCATAGGTGTCCAGGAAGCGTGCTGTACCTAAACCATACAGTGATGGCACGGACGTTGTAGCGCGCTTAGATTTTCCGGTGTGTCTCAGCCTGGTTAATGGTGTTTCTGACACACTGGTAGTGCAATAGTGAGGTAAAACCATGAAGATGGTTGTTCATTCCTAAGCACTGTGCAATATGCAGTCCTTAGTTTTTCTTTTGTTATTGTAGTCTTTTTTTTAAATAGTATTGTATGGCTTAAATTTTTTCTCAGCCTTGTTTAACCATGCGATGAAAACCTAACACACCTAACTTGTTAGTGGTGTCCTTGTACACCTTCTCGTTTCTCAAAGTGTTAGAAAACTCCCATTGAAATTTATCTTCAACCCAAACAGATAGTAGTGCTTGTACTTTGCCGACATTCCAGTGGTTTGTTTGTATGGCTGTAATGGTACATGTATTCGTTCTAAACCGTCACGGTACATGGGTCACGGTTCGGTACATGATGTCGTATAGAGAATACACGGTACAACGGAGAAGACGCGATTAAAGTAAGGAACTAAATTTACAAGCATGAGTTTCATACGGAAACATTAAACAGTGACCTTTAAAAATTTTAGCATCAAGCTGATTCGCATCCCATGAAAGCCTCATAACATGGCAACTGAAAATGGCACAGATAAGCTGGAAGACCCACCTGCGTCTTTTAAATTGAGCGTGTGGGATTATTTTGGGTTCCCAGTGAATTACGACGGCAATGGAGAGCGAATCGTAGATTGGACAAAAACGGTGTGTCGGCGTTGCTCTGCACCTGTAGGGTATGTGTGCGGAAACACATCAAATATGATCTTCGATGGCATCACCCAGATGTGAAAATAACCACTGGAGTGAGGCAAAAAAAACAAAACCTGCAGTCCAACTGCTGCTCCCGGCAGTTTTTAAACAGCCTCTAGATGCCAGTTCAGACAGAACCAAAAAAATTACAGAAGCAATTGGCATTTATATTTCATCAGCTATGCAGCCAAGTTACCTAATATTAGGTAAGACTAATATTAATTACTAATTTCTACAACCCCAAATCAGAAAAAGTTGGGACAGGGTGGAAAATGTGAATAAAAAAATAAAGCAGTAATTCACAAA